>ML098017.1:0-23442 GCA_003697995.1 Taxidea taxus jeffersonii
TTATCGATATCATTAATTCTTTCAGAGAAACAGGTTCTAGTTTTGTTGATGTGTTCTACTGGTTCTACTGTATTTCTGGTTTCTAATTCATAGAAATCTTCTTGCATGTCTTAGGCTCAATTTGTTTTTGATTCTCCAGTTCTTTAAAGTATAGAGGTAGTTTTTGAATTACCTGAATTCAAAGACAACACACACACACATATATGTATATATGTATGTATATGTATGTATATGTATACATATATGTATATATGTATGTGTGTGTATATATATATATACACACACACATACATACATACATACATACATTGCATATTATGTTATATATATGAAATTACATATATTATTTATATGTATGTATATATACACATACATAATATACATATATATCAGGAAATATACATACATATATACACATATAAACACATATATCAGGAAATATACACAAGTGTATATATGTATGTATATTTCCTGATATATATGTATATATGTGTATATATATATGTATGTATACATATTTTATATGTAGTGTATATATATATTGAGTGAGACTTAGATGTCATTGTGTTTCTCCCTTAGACCCGCTTTAGCATATTCCATAGATTTTGGACAAATGTGTTTTCATTATCATTGGTTTCTATGAATCATATAAGTTCTTTTTTGGTTTCCTGTTTGACCCAACATTCTTAAGCAGGATGTTCTTTAGCTTCCAAGTGTTTGATTTCCTTCCAAACTTTTTCTTGTGATTGAGTTCTATTTTCAAAGCATTGTGGCCTGAGAATATGCAGGGAATGATCTCAGTTTGGGTATTGGTGGAGACCTGATTTGTGACCTAATAGGTGGTCTATTCTGGGGAAAGTTCCATGTGCACTTGAAAAGAATGAGTATCCTGTTGTCTTTAGGGTGTAATGTTCTGCCTATATTTATGAGGACCAACTGGTCCAGTGTGTCATTCAAAGCTCTTGTTTCTTTGCTGAATTTCTGCTCATATGATCTGTCTATAGCTGAGAGTAGAGAGTTGAGGTATCTCATTATTACTGTGTTATTATTGATATGTCTCTAGTTTGGTTAACAGTTGGATTCTCCAGTTGGCTGTTCCCATGTTGAGAGCATAAATATTTACAATTGTTATATCTTCTTGTTGGTTACATCCTTTAAGGATGATATAGTGTCCTTCTCCATCTTTAACTATGGATTTTAGCTGAAAATTTAATTTTCCTGATATAACTTTTGCTACCCCAGGTTTTTTTTTCTTTTTTTTTTTCTTTCTTTCTTTTTTTTTTTTTTTTTTTTTTTTTTTTTAAGGTCAATTGACATGACAGTTTTTACTCCTTCCCTTCACTTTTACTCTGGACTTTGAACTCTCATTCAAAATGAGTCTCTTATTGACCTCATGTGAATGTATCCATCTTATTATCCAATCTGCAACCTAGTTCCATTTGATGGGAGCATTTAGGCCATTCACGTTGAGACTGGCTAATGAAAGATATGATTTTATTCTCATCATGTTGCCTGTGAAGTCCTTGTTTCTATATATTGTCTCTGTATATTTTGTTCTGTATCTAACTTGGGGTCTTTCTCCTTTGATAGGACCGCACCCCTTAATATTTGTCAGGGTGGCTTGGTGATGACATATTGTTTGTTTCTGCCAGCCCTGGAAGGTCCTTTTCTCTTTATATATTCTGCATGACAGCCTTGTCAAAGAATTCTTAGATGCATGTTTCTCTTGTTTAGTACATTACATATGTCTTGCTATCCCTTTCTCACTCGCCAAGTCTCAGTGGAGAGGCCTGATGTTATTTTGATGTTCCTCCCTTTGTACATAGGGAACCTCTTTTCCTAGCTGCCCTTAAGAGGGTTTCTTGGTTCTAAGATTTGCGTATTTCACCATTACATGCCATGGTATTGGTCTGTTCTCCTTAGTTTGGGAGGCGTCTTCTCTCCCTCTAGAACAGGAACTCTTGTTTCATTTCCCTAGTTAGGGAAGTTCTTGGTTGTGATTTGCTCTAACATAACTTCTAGTCCTCTCTCCCTCTCCCTACCCCCTCAGGGATCCCAATAATTCTGAAATTGGAATGTTCCTAGGTCATATATTTTCTAACTCTCTTTTCTAGGGCTTTAAGCTATTTGTTCTAGGCCTGTTCCTTTTCCTCTTTTCTTTCCATTTGTCTTCTAAAACACTATTTTTTCCTGCCTCATTTAAACTAGGTGTTAGAGTATCTAAATTAGATTAGATCTCACTGAGAGCATTTTTAAGTTCTACCAGATCAGCTCTCACTTCTGTCCTTAGAAAATCTATGTTACCATTAAAGGTTCTATGCATCCTAGCTATTGTCTGGATCACTGTTATCATGAAGCCTATTTCTGACATCTTTCTTATATACCTATGCTTTTGTTCTGTGGCAGAGGTCACCATCTCTGAGGTTTTTCTATCTGGAGTGTTACTTCTCTGAGTCATACTGTTGTGGGGTGGTTGAGGGAGTGTACAGATTCCTAACTATTGACCACAGCCCAAGCAAAAATCACTGTTTTATATGGACATTAGAGTTGTTGGCCTCTTGTTCTTTCAGCATGTGTTCTGGCAGAGGGCCCTGCCACACTGCTGCTCAGGCAACCCTGCTTAGGCAAAGATGTCCTGGTGGGACATCTCCTAGTGGAAGTTTGGGCTCAGCTAAAAGGGCTTTATGTAGCATTTGTTCATTGGTGGCTTTCTCTGGTGGGCTTCCACATACTCCTGGGGTCAGAGCAGAAATGACCTTATCCAAACTTCTATTTCAGAACAGAGAGATCAAAATCTGCCCCTCAGTGATCCCTCCTACCTACAGTGGCCCTGCTTTTTCTCTGTGATGCTAAAACCCACAGTACCATGGGTTGTATGTCCCACTGCAGCAATCCCAACCTTGCTTCCAGGTCCAGACACATCTCTGCCCTTTGTGTTTCTAGAACTGTATATCATCCCCAGTTCACATGCGTGCCCCCAACAGTTCCATGTTTCCGTTTGGGGAGCAATCCCTTCAAGTAATTTCCCTCCTGCTGTTGTTCTGCAAGCCTGTGCCTGGTCCACAGCATGGGAGGTGGTTGAGTTCCAATGGCTCCCTCCCCATTCCATTTATCTTCCAATATCTGCCCACAGAAACATGACTCCACCTCCCTTATACCTTAAGACCAACCACCGGTGATATTTTCTTTTTAGAGACACAGATATATCATCTTAAGCCTCAGGCTGATTTTGTGGGTGTTCAGAATGATCTGGTAGATACCCAGCTCTAGATATCCAGATATTCAGGGGACTGGTTGAAAAAATGGTAACCTACTCCTCTGTGATCTTTGCCCACTCACATTCATTTTTAAACAGTATATTCTTTAACTTCCATCTGTGATCTCACCATTTTTATTCTTGTGATTTAGTTTATGCTTCATAGCACTGTGTTCTGATAACATGCATATTTTATCTTAATCTTTTTATACTGCCCTGATTTTCAGATCAATATGTGTTTTTTTCTGGAAAAAGCTCCATGTGAAATTGTGAATAATTTTCGTTCTGTGCTTTAGGATGAACTACTCTGCATATATTTTTTAAGTCATCTGTTCCAGTGTATCACTCAAAACCCTTGTTTACTTGTTGCCCTTCTACTTAGATTATTGTTCATTGCTTTGTGTTGGGTGTTAAAATCTCCTAATATTTGTTTTATGTTTCTTTATAGTTAATATTAATTGTTTTATTTTATTTACTTAGTTGCTTCCATTGTTGGGGTATAAACAAGTTTTTGAGTTTCCTTGATGGAGACACCCCTTATTTATGGCATAGTTCCCTTCATCTCATCTTATCATGCTACACTCTCTGGTTTAAAGTCTACTTTGTTGTTGTTGTTGTTGTTGTTAAAAGTATTGTTCTCTAGCTTTCTTAATTTTTTCTGACTTTCTTTTGACATCCACTTGCATGATAAATTGTTCTCCCTCTCCTCAATTTCAGTCTACAAGTGTCCGAAGGGCTAATATGAGTCTTTTATTTATATTCAGAGAAATTGATAATAGATCTGTATGTAGTGTCATTTAATTCATTATCTTGCTATTGTTTCTAGAGCTTTTCTCTATTCCTTTCTTATCCTAGTCATTTTGGTTTCCCCTTTTCAGAATAAAGTGTCCTTGGTTATAACTTGTAGGGCTCATTCACTGACCATTAATTCCTCCAGGGTTTGTAAGTCTCGGAAACTCTTCATCTTCTTTCTGCTATGAGTGACAGGTTTGCTGTATAACATATTCATGGCTGTAGACTTCCCCCACGAGGCATTCTGAATATACCACGTCATTACTGCCTAGCTTACCATGTTTCTGTGGAGAAATGTGCAGTTAGCTAGCATATGGGTCGTCCTTTTTAAGTTAAGGTCTTCTTTTGTAGTGTCGCCCTGCTTCTGTTGATTGTGATGGAAGTCCTCTGTGCTTTTGAATCTGGATCTCTGTTTCTTCCCTCGAATAAGGGAAGTTTTCAGCTATGATTTTATCAAAGAAATTTTTGGCCTTCTCTCTCTTCTAGGACTCCTACAATATTCATCTTATTACATTTAATGGAGTCAGTGTTTTCCTATGTCCATTGCCATGTTCCATAATTCTTTCTCATCTCATCTTTTCTTTAGCTTCGTTATTTTCTATTATTTGGCCTTACATGTCACTAATTTGATCCTCTAGGTCACCTAGCCTACTGTTTATTGCAGCCCGTCTGCATTCAATCTTTTCATTCTATTTTCAATCTTTTCATTAATTTGTTAACCTCTTTTATCTATGTAGTAAGGGTCTATTTGATGTCTTCTATTATTTTCCCAAGTCCATTGAGTAAGTCCATTGATGCTGCTTTATATCCTCCATCATGCATCTTACATGTATATGTTTTACTTAGATTACCTGAGCACGATCTTTTCTTGTTCTTTCACTTGGGACACATTGATTCTCCATCTTTGCATTTTGTCTAATTCTCTGTCACTACTCTATTTTACAAAGGCCCATTATGTTTTCTGTTCCTGAGAGTAAGGGCATTAGGAAGAAGAGACCATGTACTGCCAAGGGCTGGTACTTCAGAGAGTCTTGGGTGTGTGTCACATGTATTCTGATGTTCTTTTGTGGCTGACCTCTATCCCTCATGACAGTCATGTTCAGAGGCTCTCCTTGCCTGTCATGGGGAGTGTTTGGTGTCTGTCATGATATCTTGAGGTTTATTTTGGTGGGATCTGCTCTGCCTGCGAAAGAGGCTTGACACCAACTCAACAGAACTAAGGCCTACAGGATGTTATGGTAGGGAGATAAGATGTGGGCAAGGCTTTATTCTAGTCCCCTACAGGATGGCCTGTTCTACTGGTTCAGAGCAGGTTTGACTGAGAAAGGTACGCCAACCAGAGTGCAGGGGATAGGACTTCGTGTTTGCAAGTTAGGCACCTAATGTCATCCTTGCCTTGATTTTGGCAGGAAGCTCAGTATTTATGCTGGTGGTGAGAAAGCCCTCTGTTACTTTTGCCCCCATAGAGGGCAATGCCTATCAGGGATGCACACCAAGAACAAATAATCTCCCCACTCTGTCTACAGATATTGTCTCTGATCATTGTTTTCAGGCTGTCTGCACTTGGTTGTTTGCCTGTGTTCTCTTCAGGAGCAACACAGTGTTATCTGGATACTATGTCAACCAAGCCTGCTGACCTTAAAACTCCGGGCTTGAAGCCTCTCTCGTTGCAAGAATTCATGTCATTCAGTCCCTCTCATTTTCACAGCAAATGGCTTTGGGAAAAAATCTCCTATAGGGATCCCAGTGGGCTCCTCTCTCATGTGTCTTTCTCTGGCAATAGATCCCTCTCCTCTCCACACTTCCCCCATATTTCATGTGACTTCTTCTGTTTTTAGCTATGGGGTTTAATCTGTAAGCTTCAGGTAAATTTTTGTTTCGTTTAGGCGGATTTGATAATGTTCCAGGTGTGTTCATGGCTCAAGGCAATCTTGGGATTCCCCTGATCTACCACCATCCCCTGTACTCCATATGCACCATGGACTCTTACTCATCCATATGAAAGAATGAAATTTTGCTACTTGCAAAGTGGGAGGAAGCTAGAGAGCATAATGCTAAGTGAAATCTATCAGCCACAGAAAGACAAATATAATATGATTTAAATCATTTATGGAATTTAAGAAAATAATGAACAAATGAAGAAAAAAGAGACAGTGAAACAGATTCTTAAGTGTGAGCAGGAACATGTGGTGGTTAGAAGGCAGGTTAGTGTTTATATGTGGAAATAAAGGGATTACATGTGACATTATTTGCAGGAAATGTGGCACAAGTCTTTCTCAACCCTCTAATATCCATTCCCCAAATATTTCCATGCAAATCCTGACAGTGCAAGGTATGGGCCACTGGTGTGTTCTAATAGAGCAGGAGGAGATTGAAAACCGTGAGAACCAAGGGCATTGATAGGGGAGGGACAGAGGATGCTATTGGTTGGTGAGGTGATGCAGGAAGAAGAAGAAAATGAACAGGAGAGCTCAGAGACAAGATATGACATTTTAGGATGGTAGGTGGTGCTCTGTACCTGGCTGCATTCCAGGGACATATGTCAAAATTAAATAAACCATTCTCTGGACTCAGTAGGTCCTTGTAATCTTTTTAAAAGATGTGTATGCATGTATTTTACAGAGAGAGACTGAGCACAAGCAGTGGGGGAGCTGGAGCTGGAGAAACAGACTTGCAACACAGCAAGGAGCCTGATGCGGGACTTGACCCAATTCCCTGGGATCATGAGCTGAGCTGAAGGCAGCCACTTAACTGATGGAGCCATCCAAGTGCCCAGTTTTTGTAGTCTCAATGCCTCAAGTGTTCTAGACAAGAACAAGTAGTCTGTCATTTCTCAGAAATCCAGCTGATACTGATTTTGGTTTGGGGGGAGGTGGCTTGCTCTATTAGATCTGTTTTCATACTTAGTATAATTGTAGTCATGGAGTCATGGACTTGGCTATATACAGACTATTCTCCAAAGCATATTTTGGTGATGAGATAATATAACCACTTATTATCCACGGAGTTCTTTTGTTCCCATTATAAGTACATCTCTAGTTGTATAAAGGGAAGAAATTACCACCTCAGGAATCTTATTCTGAGGTATGAAAATCCTCTTCCTAAGCACTTTTGTCTATACAAATTGGGCTGAATGACTTTCCTTTCATTTAACTTCCCACCAATCTACAGTAACCTCTCTTCCCTATCCAGAGGTTTTGGAATAAATCTAATGTGAGATACACTGCATAGGTTTAGAGAAGATAAGATTCTGAGAGGGTTGGGGATAAAGGGAGAATATGGGAAAGTAGGGAAAGGAACTGGCTGATTGACCAAGTAGGGTGGGGATAAGGGGTTGATGCAGGATCAGCAATTCCTATTGTAGCTCTTTGCTACATGAAACAGAAAAGGTCATAAATATCCAATCTCACCTCACCTTAGTTCTCATTGAGCCTCTCCTCTTGTCATCTACACATATTGGGGAAGGACTAGACATGATGGGTTACTTGAACTGAAATAAGAGCCATTATCCCACCTTACAGTGTCACCATGAGATGGTTTTACACCTGTTGGCCTACTGTCACTTCATCTTTTAATCACAGAAATCTATCCCCTAACTTATTGTCTTATAACACCTTCCATTATGAGGTTATTCTCTCACCTTCCTGGAATTATATCCATTCCTCATAAGCAGTCAGCTATATTCCTTGAGTGCTTCATATATGTTTTTAGTATGTTGTCTCAGGGAGACTACCATGACCATCTTTGACCTATTCTCAATCACATGATAACAACAACAACAACAACAAAAAATAGATATGCAAAAACTTCACTAGTACCGCAAGACATCCTTAAAAAAGGAACCAAAAACCTCTAAATAACTGTTTTGCCAAACTCCAACAGCTTTGTGGGAAGGGGATATAGGATGCTTCACATGCTTGCAAGTAGGGAAGGAAGAGTGAACTGTCATAGAATCTAAAGTATTTCACTTATGGACATGATATAGTTGTGGCAGCATGTAAAGATAGGAATAAGAACAAGGCACACTCAACAGGAAAGCCTTTGACTCTCTAGTTCAATCTACAGGCCTTCCTAACCCATGATGTAGCCTATTTCTGGAGAAGGAGGAGATACATTTGGGTCTTAAGATTTATTTTTCCTCTTGCTCCAAAGATTGCTATTTCATTCACTGCTCTAGGCACGAAAAGGGAGGTATTTTCTCCAAAGAAAGAGAGAAAAGAAAATTGCGACATTCCAGAGTCCCCAAATGCAGACAGAGAACTCTTTCTGGTGAAAAAGAAAAGTGTTACCCCGAGGTGAATCATCTCTGTACAGAAGATTCTGGTTTGGTTTTGTTTCTATATTCCAAACATAAGTGAAAGCACAAGGTATCTATCTTCCTCTGAATGGCTTATTTCAGTTAGAATAAGACTCTGGTACCATCTGGTTGAGAAGGGGAGGCAAATAGAGAATGGGCAAAATAGACAAAGGGGATTAAGAGTTTTAAATTTCCAGTTATAAGATGAATAAGTCACAGGGATAGAAAGTATGGCATAAGGAATATAGTCACTAATATTGTAAAAGCATTGTATGGTAACACATGGTGATTACACTTCTTAGGGTAGAGTGGAGTATAGAATTGCCCAATCACTATATTATACATCTGAATCAATATAACCTTGTTATGTTAATCATGCTTCAATAATTAAGAAAAATAATTACAAAGAAGAAGATACCTATCAACAAATGACATAAACATCATTCCTTGTCAGTCTTAGTTTAAGTGCTGGCAAACTCAGCACAGGTTTGGGGTGGTCAGGTGCTCAGAGCACACATGTGGTGATTTGGTATTTCTACTCATCTTTGTTCTACTCATGGTCACATACTCAGCCTATGGAAACCCTAAGGTCAATGTTGAATTCCATCAAACACTCTGGGCCATGGAAGTATTGTGTTTCCTCCTACAGAAATCTCTGATTTCTCAAAAGAGTTCCAATAGCAAATTGGCAAACCATTGGCATTACAACTGGGAAGGTAACAGTATGATGGACTGAAAGATAAATTGAAATCCAAGTGGCATTCTTCCCTAACTGCTTAATCTCAAGACCATTCTTTTTCTCCTTTGTTGAAAAGTTAAATTTGTGATTCTTCTTTTATGAGTGATGGATAAAAATTCTCCATTTGTAAAACACAACTCTTAAGAGAATAAGAACTTCCACATTATGAGGCTCTCTTTCCTATATGATTTTCGTCAATATTTTCCATTTAACTTAAAGCCAATTCTTGGAAAACTTTGAACTTGACTTCGCCAAGTCAATTTAACTTAAATCGTTATTATGAAAGTTCCATTTGTGGTTTTTAACATGCACATTGCTGATTAATTGAAATACACTCATGACATCTCAAATAGACATCTCAATCTAACTAAGAGAATAATTAAGGTCAAGAGCAGGTGTTAAAGTGCCCAAGAATGACCACAATTAGGGAAAGGGACACTGTTTCAAAAGTGAAGCTGATGATGTTCTCTTCAGAACACTGGAAATGCTCTGGATGATGGATATCCTCCCAAAAAAAGCATGCTAATTTCATAGTCTGCCTAACACTTATCTTTTAAATAATAAGTTTAATTAAAAAATCATGCATTCTCATGGCTTAAATAAAATGATGAATAGAGAGAGGGAAACACTGCCATTCCGTGTAGAAAGAAGTTTTTTGAGATCAAGGAATATCCAGTAGTTTAGGAGGTTTAGGAAAATAACTTAAAAAAGGCCTAGGACTTGTGGGAAAGAAATGAGATCCCATCTTAGGGAGAGAATGTGCTTTTCTGGCCATGAAATGGAGGGATAAGGAAGACTATTGCCTATGTATTCTGACATATCTGAAAACAAGCATGGTACATATATGCATTGAGTTAGAGAGATTTTTTGAAATTGCAAAGTCAAGTTTAAAGTTTTCCAAGAAGAGGTCTTGAATCTATATATAGATTCATATATACAGATTTGGAGGTGCATTTGAACACCTAAGAGAAGGTAGTCAACAGGGACATGAACCCATAGGGGAGCCTAATATACAATTTTCTGTGTCAGAGTGTTTGCCTGACATAGGTATAAGCATGGGTAAGATCATCATAGTATATATGTATATAATATCTTAGTATGTAAGTCTTAGCATATAAGTATATAAATATATAAAATTAACATAATATAGCCTAGGAAGTTGATTTAGAGCCAATCATCATGGAATCCATCAATGTTTTCCCAGAGGCTGAGGAGAAATCATGGAGACTACCAAGTGGCAATGGAGGCAGAGGGAATTCTTTGGTGTTGAAGACTGCATTTCTAGAAGCAGGAAGCAGCCCTTAGTGTTTAATAATAATATGAACATCATTAATAGTAGAAATATGTATAACAATGAGAACTAAACTATGCCTATTGGTAAAAACAACATTAGGGACATGACAACTTCTGTTAGCACAGCAATGCCCACAGGGATGGCAGCAGAAAATCTAAATAACTCTTTTGAGAGAAAAAAAGAGAATTGTAGGAGCTATGTAATATTACCAGGATGCCACAGCTTACACTGCACTAATATATCTTCTGCAGAAATGACACATTAAGCAAAGATAAGACACACTGCAGCAGTTAAACAAAGATTTTACAAATCTTGATTTAATTTATGTGGACATTTTTATAAAACATACATTTTGGGGGTGTCTGGGTGACACAGTGGGTTAAAGCCTCTGCTTTCAGCTCAGGTCATGATCCCAGGGTCCTGGGATGGAGCACTGCATCAGGCTCTTTGCTCAGCAGGGAGCCTGCTTCGCACTACCCCCCCCACTCTCTCTCTCTCTGCCTACTTGTGATCTCTGTCTATCAAATAAATAAATAAAATATTTAAAAAGTATACATGTTTATTATGTTGTTAGTCATCATACAGTACCATATTCATTTTGATGCAATGTTCCATGATACATTGTTTACATATATAACACCCAGTGTTCTGTGCAGTACCTACCCTCTTTAATACTCATCACCAGGATGACTCATTGCCCATCCCTCTTCCCTCCAAAACCCTCAAGTTGTCTTCATTGGATAAGTGTCTGTTCAGGTTTTCTAGCCACTTTTGGATGTGATTATGTGTTTATTGGGTGTTGAGTTTGAGGAATTCTTTGTAGATCTTGGACACCAGTCTATTGTCTGTAGTGCCATTTGTGAATATATTTCCCCATTCAGAAGGTTGCCTCTTTGGTTGGCTGACATTTTCCTTTATTGTGCAGAAAGTTTTGGTCTTGCTGAAGTCGCCCAAGTTTGTTTTTGCTTTTGTTTCCCTTGCCTTTGGAGATGTGTCTTGAAAGAAGTTTCTGTGGCACCTGTCAAAGAGGTTACTGCCTATGTTCTCATCTAGGATTTTGATGGATTCCTGTCCCTCGTTGAGGTATTTCATCCATTTTGGGTTTATCTTTGTGTATGGAGTAAGGGAATTGTCTAGTTACATTCTTCTATCTACAGATATCCAATTATCCCAAAACCATTTATTAAAGAGACTCTCTTTTTTTTCCCTTAATTTTTTTTCTGCTTTTTCACAGATTAGTTGGCCTTAGAGCTGAGGGTCCATATCTGGGATCTCTATTCTGTTTCATTGGTCTATGCATCTGTTTTTGCCAGTACCATTCTGTGTTGGTGATCACAGCTTTATAATAAAGCTTGAAATTAGGCACCATGATGCCCCAGCTCTGTTTTTCTTTTTCTACATTTCCTTCATGATTTGGTATCTTTTCTGGTTCCATAAAAAAAATAGGATTGTTTGTTCCAGCACTTTGAAAATGTCATTGGTAGTTTGATCAGGATGTCTTTGAATGTGTAGATTGTTCTGGGAAGGTTATTTTGATCCATGGGCCTGGAATGTTTTCCCATCTTCCTGTGTCTTCTTTGGTTTATTTCATGAGTGTTCTATAGTTTCTTGAGTATATATCCTTTCCCTCTTTGGTTAGGTTTATGTCAATGTGTCTTATGATTTTTGGTGCTGTTACAAAGGGAGTTAATGCTCTAATTTCTTTCTCTGTAGCTACATTGTTAGTGTATAAGAAAACAACTAATTTCTGTGCATAGATTTTGTATCCTGCCACATCAATGAATTGTCGCATTCATTCCTGCAGTTTGGGGGTGGAGTGTTTTGGTTTTCCACCAAAAGTATCAGGTCATCTGCAAAGAGAGAGAGTTTGACTTCTTCTTTGCCATTTTGAATACCTTTTATCTTTTTGTCATCTGACCGCTGTTGCTAGGACGTTTAGTGCTATGTTGAATAATAGTGGTGAGAATGGGCATCCTTGTCATGTTCCTGATCTTAAGGGAAAGACTCTCAGTCTTTTCTGCATTGAGAATGATAGTCAGTGTGGATTTCTATTAGTTGGATTCAGTGAAATTGAGAAATGTTCCATCTATTCTATACTCTAAAGAGCTTTGATCAGGAAAGAATGCTCTGTTATGTCAATTGTTTTTTTTGCATCCATTGGGAGGACAATGTGTTTCTTCTCCCTTCTCTTTTTATTTTTCCTATGATATTGTTTGATTTGGAAATGTTGAACAACCCTTATGTCCCATTGGTAAGTCCCACCTGGTCATAGAGGATTATCCTTTTAAAATACTGTTGGGTCTTATTAGCTAGGATCCTGTTGAGAATTTTGTTATCCACAACACCAGAGATATTGGGGTGAAATACTCTTTTTTGATGGTGTCTTTGGCTGTTTTGAGGATCATGATAATGAATGAATAAATCTGGAAGTTTTTCTTATATTTCTATTGTTTGAAACAACTGTGGGATAATAGGTATTATTTCTTCTTTGAGGGCTTGGTAGATTTCCCCAGGGAATTCATCAGTTCCTGGACTCTTGTCTTATGGGAGGTTTTTGGCCACTGTTTCAATCTCATTACTGGTTATTGAACTATAACCTGTGGTCAGTTACTTCCATTTTCTGTCTCTGTCATTAGTAGGTTTCCAGGAATGCATCTGTTTCTTCCATGGTGCTCAATTTATTGGCATATAACAGATGATGATAATTTCTGAGAATTGTTTTTATTTATTTATTTATTTATTTATTTATTTATTTATTTATTTATTTATTTGGTGTTAGTCATGATCTCTGCCCCATCATTCATACTTTTATTAGTTTGTGTCTTTTCTATTTTCTTTTGGATAAGTCTAGCTATTGGTTTATTGATATCATTAATTCTTGCTGAGAACCAGCTTCTAGGTTTTTGTTTTTTGTTTTTTGTTTTTTATGTCTTCTACTGTATTTCTGGTTTCTAATTCATCCATCTCTTCTTTTTCATGCTTAGGCACAATTTATTTTTGATTCTCCAGTTCTTGAAATTATAGAAATTGTTTATGTATCCAGGATTTTTTTTTCTTTTGAATGAGGTTTAGATGGCTATGTATTTCCCCCTTAGGACCTGCTTGCCATATAACATAGGTTTTGGACTGATGTTTTTTTTTTTTTTTTTTTTTTTTCATTTTCATTGGTTTCCATGAATTGTGTAAATTCTTCTTTGGTCTTCTGGTTAACCCAAATATTCTTTTTTTTTTTTTTTTGACCCAAACATTCTTAAGCAGGGTGGTGTTAGTTTCTACGTGTTTGAATTCCTTCCAAACCTTTTCTTGTGATTGAGTTCCAGTCTCAAAGAACTGTGGTCTTAGAATATGCAAAGAACCATCTAAATCTTTTGTATCATTGGAGACCTGATTTGTGACCTAATATGTGGTTTATTCGGGAGAAAGTTCCATGTGCACTGAAGAAGAATGTGTATTCTGTTGTCTTTAAGTTGGAATATTCTGTGTATATCTACAAGTTCCATCTGTTCCAGTGTCATTCAAAGCTCTTGTTCCTTTGCTAAAATTCTGCTCAGATGATATGTCTATTGCTGAGGGTAGAGTGTTGAGGTCTCTCACTATTACCGTGTTATTTTCAGTATGTCTCTTTTGCTTGGATAACAGTTGGATTCTGCAGTTGCCTGCTCCCATGTTGGGGCATAGATATTTACAATTGTTAGATATTCTTGTTGGAAACATTTTTTAAAGATGATATAGTGCCCTTCCACATCACTAACTGCAGACTTAGTTTGAAATCTACATTAGGCAGAGTGAAATAAGCCAAGCAGAGGACTGAATTATTATATGGTTTCCCTTACTTGTGGAGCATAAAGGATAATAACATGGAGGATAAGAAGGTGATGGAGAGAACTGAGTTGGGGATATTGGACAGGGAGAGAAACCATGAGAGACTGTGGACTCTGAGAAACAAACTGAGTGATTTGGAGGGGATGGGTGTGGGATGTTTGGTGAACTAGGTGATAAGTATTATGTAGGGCATGTATTGCATGTAGAACTCGGTGTGGTGCTTGAAAATGAATTCTGGGATACTGAAACAAAATATAAAAAATAAAGAGAAATGAAAGAAAAATCTAATTTGTCTGATATGAACATGCTACCCCAGCTCTCTTTTGAGGTCGGCTGAAATGAAAAATGTTACTCCATCCCATCACTTTTCTTTTGGATGTATTGTTCAGTTCAAAAGGAGTCTCTTAAAGACAGGACGTGGATGGGTGCTGTCTTCTATCCAGTCTGAAACCCCATGCCATTTTATGGGATCATTAAGGTCATTCACTTTGTGAGTGATTATTGAGAAATATGATTTCATTGTCACCATGATGCCTATGAGGTCCAGTTTCTGTAGATTGTCACTGTATATTTCTTTTCTGTATCACTCTTGGGATCCTTCTCCTTTATAGGACAAACCCCTTTTAATTTTTTTTACACGGCTTACTTGGTGGTCACATTTTCTTTTAGTTCCTGCTGGTCCTGGAAGGTCCTTATCTCTCCAACTGTTCTGAAGACAGCCTTGCCAGATAAAGAATTTTGGGGTGCATATTCCTTTTGTTAGGATCTTGCATATGTCTTGCTAGCCCTTTCTCATTTGCAAGGTCTCTGTTGACAGATCCAAAGTTATTCTGATGTTCCTCCATTTCTACATAAGGAATCTCTTCCCCCTAGCTGCACTTAAGATGGTTTATTGTTTCTAAGATTTGGTAATTTTACCATTGCATTCCAGGGTGTTTTTCTGTTCTCCTTCACTTGGGACAGGTCCTCTCTGCCTCTAGGAAAGAACTCTGTTTTCATTCCCCGGTTTAAGGAAGTTATCAGTGGTGATTTGCTATAATATATATTCTAGTCCTCTCTCCCTCTCTTCACCCCCTCATGGATCACAATAATTCTGATTTTGAAATGTTCATGGCATCATTTATTTCTCTAATTCTGTTTTTATGGGTTTTCAGCTGTTTTTTTCCAGTCCACCTCCCGTTCCTTCTTTCCTATCAGTCTGTCCTCTAGAGCACTAATTTATTCTCCTGCCTCATTTACCCTAGTTGTCAGAGTACCTAGATTAGATTGAATCTCATTGAGAGCATTTTTAAGTTCTACCAGATCAACTCTCATTTCTGCCTTAGAGAATCTATGTTGTGATTAAAGGTTTCATGCACCCTAGCTATTGTCTGCATCACTGCTATTCTGTAGTCTATTTCTGACAACTTGTTTATATCCCTGTGTATTTGTTCTGTGGCAGAATTACAGTTTCTTGGTTTTCATATGTGGAGGTTTACTTCTCTGAGTCATTCTGCTGAGGGGTGGTTGAGGTAGTGTACAGACTCCAAATTACTGACAACAAATCCCAAGCAAAAAGCACCTGTTTTATAGGGGCATTCAGGTTGTTGGTCTCTTGTTCTTCCAGTTTGTGTTCTGGGAGAAGGACGTGCCCCACTGTTACTCAGGCAACCCCATTTGGTTAGAGATGCCCTGCTCCCTGGGTGTGTGTTGGGGGGGGGGGCACAGAAAACTGGCTTTGGGAGGCTTTTGTTTTCTGGCATCTTTCTTTGGTGCCTTTTCACATCCTCCACCAATGGTATGAACAGAAGTGATCTTATTCAAACCTCTGTCTTAGAACAGAAAGGCCACACTCTGCCCCTCTCTGAGCTCTGCCAGCCACAACGTCCCTGTTTCTTTCTGTAGTGCCAAAAACAACAGCAGCCTGGATTGTGTCTGCTACTGCAGCACACCAGACCCTTGCTTCCAGGTCCAGGCGTTTCTCTGCCCTTTCTGCTTCTAGAACTCCTTGTCATATCCAGTTTGCATGTGTGCCCCCTCAGCTCCAAGTTTCAGTGTGTGGTCGCTCCCCTCATGTGTTTTCCTTGCTGCTAGTGATCTGCAAGTCTGTGCCTGGTTACCAGCATGGGAGGCATTTGAGATCAAATGGACCCCTCTGCCTAACATTTATCTTCCAAAGCAGCCCACAGTTGCACGACCCCCCCACACCCAATTGTGTACTTAAAGGTCATCCACCAGAGATATTCTGTTTTTAATGATCCGATCTATCTTCTTATACTACAGGTTGAATTTGTGGGTGTTCAGAATGGTCTGATAGATAGCCAGGCAATTCAGGGGACTAGTTGAAATAGGGTCTCCTACTCCTCTGTGATCTTTACCCACTCACATTCATTATTTAACAGGATATTCTTTAACTTTTATATCCACCCACCCCCCTTTTTTTCTTGTGGTTGACTTGATGATTCATAGTACTGTGGTCTGAAAATATGCAAAGTTTGTTCTCAATGTTTTAATACTTGCCAAGACCTGATATTCAGCATGATATGTTTTCTTCTGGAAAATGTTCCATGTGCACTTGTGAAGAATGTGGGTTCTGCTGCCATACAGTGAACCGCTCTGAATATATTAAAGTGCCTCTAGTCCAATGTGTCATTCAACGCCCTTGTTTCCTTGTTGATCTTCTGCTTAGATGATCTGTCCATTGCTTTGCATGGGATGTTAACATCCCATAATATCTATGTTAACATCCCTTAATATTTTACATTATGTTTCTTTATGTTTACTATTAATTGTTTATAAACTGGTCTTCTCTTATCTGCCTGTTAAGTGAGGTTTGACACCAACTAAATAAGTAAGACCTTCAGAATGCTGTGGTCAGGAGACATGATATGGACAGGGCTTTATTCTAGTCCCCAATGGCAGGGCCTGTCCTACTGGGACTGGGTAAGTTTGAGAAAGACAGACCCACCAGAGTTCTGGAGTTGTGGCTTCATGTTTGCAGGTTAGGCAGCCAATGTCCTCACTGCCTTGCTTTTTGGCAGGTCGCTCGGTATTTGTGCTGTTGGTGAGAGAGCCTAATGTTTCTTTCTCCCCAATAGAGGCATCCCACAAACACTGCCTATTAGGGATGCACTCCAAGAACTAATAATCGCCCCACAGTGTCTCTAGGTATTGTCTCTAATGATTGTTTCCCGGCTTGCTGAACCTGACTGTTTGCCTGTGTTCCCTCATGGAACAACACAGTGTTCTCTGGACTTTATGTCAGCCAAGATTGCTGACCTTAAGACTCCGGGCTTTAAGCCCCTCTGGTTGCAGGAACTCATGTCATTCAGTCCCTCTCATCTTCACAGCCAACTTCGGGGTATTAGTCTCCATGTAGGTTCCCAATGTGATCCTCTCTCATGTGCCTTACTCTTTGGTCATGATCTCCTCCCATCTGCAGCACCAACCATTCACTCCTCCCCTGAGCCACATCCCCACAATTACTCTGATATTCCATTTGGCTTCTCTCTTTAGCTGTGGAGTTTAATCTGTAGGCTTCAGGTCAATTTCTGCCATGCTTATGTTGATTTGATAATCTTCTAATTGTTTGGTTCTAGACAAGCCTGGAGTTCCCCTACTCTACCATCTCCATATGCACCATGGGCTCTTCTATATGCACCATGAGTAGGGAGTTCCCCTCCTCTACCATCAACTCCATATGCACCATGGACATCTTCCATATGCACCGTGGACTCTTACTCAGCCATATGCAAGAATGAATATTTGCCCCTTTCTACATTTGGGAGGGATATAAAGAGCATAATGCTAAGTGAAATCTGTCAGTCCCCAAAAGATAAATATCACATGATTTCATTAATTTATGATATTTAAGAAACAAATGAACAAAGAACAAAGATGAAGAAAAAAGAGACTTAGAAATAACCAAACTCTTAAATGTGCACACACATCTGAGGTTATTGGAATGAGGTTTAGTAGTACAAGTGTGAAATAAAGGGGATTAAATGTGACATTAGTTGCAGGAAATGTGGCTGAAAGTGAAGTAAAATAAGCTTTCTATGCCATTGAAGTTACATTTTTTATAAAAAAGAGACTTTATATCCCTAGAAATTACATTATAAGCCTTATTTAAGCACCAAAGAAAAATTTATAGTAGGTACACAAAAAATAGGAAGCAAGAGGAATAGCCCTAAAGAATGTAAATCCCAAAAGAAAAGAAAAAAGAAACAAACAAACAAGGAGAAAGTACAAAATAAACAAAGTCAGAAACCAAAAAAAGTTAAACATTTTATTCCTTATGTATCAATAATTAATTAAAGCATTCAGGACTAAATTCCCCTATGAGTAGAAATATAGGGAGTGAGTGGATAAAAAGATATAAAAACAGACAAAAACCAAAACAACCAAATAAATTCCAACAATATGTTGCCCATAAGATATTCAGTTAAATTTAAAGATGCACATAGTGTGAAAGGGAAGGAATAGGAAAAGATAACTCATGGAAAGGGTAAACAAAAGAGAGCAGAAATGGTTGTGCCTATGTCAGAAAGATATATTTTAAGTCTAAATATGTTACAAGACACAAAGGAAGTCATTAGTCATTATAGAGTATCAATTCATCAAGAAGATACAAGAATTTCAAATATATGTGTAAAAGTATTGGAGTATCTAAATATTTGAAGCACACTAACATAATTGAAAGGAGATAAAGACCAGTATAAAATGATGGTAGGACTACAATATCCCACCTTCAGCATAGGGCAGATCATCCTGATGGAAAGGTGTAAGGAATAGCAGACCTCAAGAGCACTATGGGCTTAAGAGAAACATACATAAGATTGTGTCTTTCAGCACCATAATAGATGGTCTTCTAAAGTGCAGACAACATTCTCTATCACAGATACTGTGTTGGACCACAAATCTAGCCTTAACTAATTTAAAAAGTTTCAAATCCTATTTTGTATATTTATGTCCACAATGGCATGAAAACAAGAAAAACAAAAAATCACTTATGAAAGGAAAATTAAGCAAAATACTAATAGTTGGGAATCACAACACACTCCTGAATAAGCAATGGATCAAAGAAAAAATAAAAAAAAATCAGAAAGTATCTTGAACAAAGGAAAATAGAGGAACTAATGTGATGCTACAAAAGAATTTTTATGAGGGAAGAATATAGGAATAAATATGTATATAAAGAAAAATTAAGACCTAAATAAAGCAATCTAAATTTATACAATAAGGAACTAGAACAAACAAACTAAATCCAAAGCTAGGAGATTAAATAAAATAATATATATTATGACAGAAATAAATGAAATTAAAACAAAACATAGAAAATACAATGGAACTAATATTTAATTATTTTAAAATTTAATTTATTTTTTCCTTTTTAGTGTTCCAGAATTCATTGTTTATGTACCACGTATTACTACATGCATCCCTCCATAATACCCACCACCAGCCTCACACAAAACCCCACCCACCTCCTTTTCAAAACCCTGTTTTATTCTCAGAGTGCACTGTCTTTCGTGGTTCATTTCCCCCTTCATTTTCCCCCACCTCACTTCTTCTCTCTTTCACCCCATGACTTCCGCCTAAATCCTTATGCTCTACAAGGAAGTGAAACTATATGGTAATTGACTTTCTTTGTTTTACTTATTTCACTTAGCATAATCTCTTCAAGTCCTGTCCATGTTGATACAAAAGTTGGGTATTCATCCTTTCTGAAGGAGGCATAATACTCCATAGTGTATATGGACCTTATCTTCTTTATCCATTTATCCGTTGAAGGACATTTTGGTTCTTTCCACAATTTGGAAACTGTGGCCCTTGCTGCTATGAAAATCGGGGTAGAGATGGCCCTTCTTCTCACTACATCTGCATCTTTGGGGTAAATACAGAATATTGCAATGGCAGGGTTATAGGGAAGCTCTATTTTAATTTCTTAAGGCTTCTCCACACTGTTTTCTAAAGTGGCTGCACAAACTTGCATTCCTACCAACAATGTAAAAGGGTTCCCTTTTCTCCACATCCTCTCCAATACATATTGTTTGCTGTCTTGTTAATTTTGACCATTCTATCTGGTGTAAGGTGGTATCTCAATGTGTTTTTTTATTTGAATCTACCTGATGCCTAATGATGATGAACATTTTTTCATATATCTGTTATCCAGTTGTATATCTTCATTAGAGAAGTGTCTGTTCATGACTTCTGCCCACTTTTGACATGACTATCTGTTTTATGGGTGTTGAATTTTAGGAGTTCTTATAGATCTTGGGTATCAGCCCTTTGTACAGTCATTTGTGAATATCTTCTCCCATTCTGTGGGTTGCCTCTTTATTATGTTGACTGATGTTTTGCTGTGCAGAAGCTTTTATTTTGCTGAAGTCCCAAAATTTCCTCTTCATTTTTGTTTCCCTTGCCTTTGGAGGCATGTCATGAAAGAAGTTGCTGTGACCGATATGGAAGAGGTTACTGCCTACATTCTCCTCTAGGATTCACATGGACTCTGGCCTCATGTTGAGGTCTTTCATCCATTTCAAGTTTGTCTTGGTATATGATGTAAGGGAAAGGTCGTGTTTCATTCTTCTACTCATAGCTGTCCAATTTTCCCAGCACCATTTATTGAAGAGACTGTCTTTTTTCCACTGGATATTTTTTACTGCTTTGTAAAAGACTATTTGACCATAGAGTTGTATCCATATCTGGGCTCTCTACTCTATTCCATTAGTCTATGTGTCTGTTTTTATGCCAGTACAATACTGTCTTAGTGATCACAGCTTTGTAGTAATGCTTGACATTATACAACATGGTGCCCCCAGTTTTGTTTCCCTTACAAACATTCCTTAGCAATTCTGGACTCTTATGGTACAATAAAACTTTTAGGATTGATGTTCTACTATTTGACAAAATGCCAGTGGAATTTTGATTAGAATGACATTGAAAGCATAGATTGCTCTAGGCAGTATAGACATTTTAACAACATTTATGCTTCCAATACATGAGAATGGAATGGTTTTCCATCTTTTTATGTCTTATTTGATTCCTTTCATGAGTATTCTGTAGTTCCTTGAGTTACAGATCAAACCTCTTTGGTTAGGTTTATTCCCAGGTGTCTTATATTCTTGATACTATAGTAAATGGAATATATTCCCTTATTTCCCTTTCTGTATTTTCATTGTTAGTGTATAAGCAAGCAACTCATTTTTGTTTGTATTGATTTTGCATTCTGCCGCATTACTGAATTGCTGTACAAGCTGTAGAAGTACGGGTATGGAGTCTTTAGGGTTTTTCTTATGGTTTCATGTATGTATGAAGAAAGAGATTTGTACTTCATAATTGCCAATTTGAATACATTTTATTTATTTATTTATTTATTTTTTGCTGTATTATTGCTGTTGCTCGGACTTCTAATGTTATGTTGAACAAGAGCAGTGAGAGTGGGCATCCTTGTTGTGTTCCTGATCTCAAACGGAAGGCTGTCAGCTTTTTCCCACTGAGGATGATATATGCTGTGTGTTTTCATAGATTTTATGAAGTTGAGGAATGTTCCCTCTATCCCTATACTTTGAAGCATTTTAATCAGGAACAAAGCTGGATTTTGTCAAATGCTTTCTCTGCATCAATTGAGAGGACCATGCTGTTCTTCTGTCTTCTCTTATTGATTTATTATATTACATTGATTGATTTGCGAGTGTTGAATCACCTCTGCATCCCATGGTCACATCCCACCTGGTACTGGTGGAAAATCGTTTTAATGTACTGTTGGATCTGATTAACTAGGATCTTGTTGAGAATCTTAACATCCATATTAATCAGAGATATTGGTCCAAAAATCTCTTTTTAGTGAGTTCTTTGCTGGGCTTGATGATCAGGAATTCTGGCTTCATAAAAAAAGTCTGGAAGTTTTCCTTCTGCTTCTGTTTTTTGAGACAGCTTCAGGAGGATAGGTATTATTCCTTCTAGAAAGGTTTGGTAGAATCTCCTGAGGGAATCCATCAGGTCTTGGGATCTAGTTTTTGGGGAGTTTTTGATCTCGTTACTAGATATTGGTCTAGTCAAGTCATCAATTTCTCCCTGATTCAGTTAAGGATGTTTAGGAGGTTTCCAGGAGTACATCCATTTCATCTATGTTGCTTAACTCATTGGCTTATAACTGTTGATAATAAAAAAAAAAAGATTGCTTCTATTTCCTTGGTGTCAGTGTTGGTCTCTCCTTTTTCATTCATAATTTTATTAATTTGGGTCTTCTCTCAAAAAAAAAAAAAAAGCTTCCAGTTTCATTGATGCCTTCTACTCTGTCTTTAGCTTCTATCTCATTGATCTCGCTCTAATCTTGATTACTTCCTTCCTTATGTGTGGTTTTGTCTTAATTCTTTGTTGAATCTCCAGTTAGTTAAAGTGTAAAGACAGCTGAGGTATGTGGTTCTTCTGTCTTATTTATTTGTCTTCTCATATGATTGACTTGCAAATATTGAACAACACTTACATCTCAGGAACAAGTCGTGGCTGGTCATTATGGATCATTCTTTTAGTGTACTGTTGGGTCTTCATAGCTAGGATCATATTGATCCTAGCTAATGATGCATATGGATTTTGGCATCTGGACGCATCAGAAATATTGGAGTAAAATTCTCTTTTTTGACGGGTTCTTTGACTGTTCCTGGGATAACAGTAATGCTGGCCTCATATAATGAGTCTGTATGTTTTCCTTCTCATTCTATTGTTTGAATCACCTTTGGGAGAATAGGTATTATTTCTTCTTTGAAGGTTTGGTAGAATCCCACAGGGAATCCTTCAGTTCCTGGACTTTGTGTTTTGGGAGGTTTTTGATCACTGCTTCAATGTCGTTAGCAATTATTGGTCTATTCAGTTGGTCAATTACTTCCTCTTTCTGTCTTGGTAGTTAATAGGTTTCCAGGAATGCACCTTTTTTTAATTTTTTTTTTCCCGCGATGCTCAATGTATTGGCATATATCTGTTGATGATCTGTTGATGATAATTTCTGAGTATTATTTCTATGTCTATTTCTATTCCTATTTCTATTTATTTGGTGTTAGTTGTGATCTCTGCACTTTCATTTATTTTTTTTATTAGTTTGGGTCCTTTCACTTTTCTTTTGGATTAATTCCTTCTGAGAACCAGCTTCTAGCTTCTAGTTTTGTAGGTGTGTTCTACTGTATTTCTGGTTTCTAATTCATCAAATTCTTCTCTTGCCTGGTTTAGGCTCAATTTGTTTTTTTTCCTGTTCTTCAATATAT
>ML098017.1:23542-34560 GCA_003697995.1 Taxidea taxus jeffersonii
CAGGATATATATATATATATATATATATATGTATATGTATATATGTATATACATATATATTTATATTTATATTTATATACTTAATTTTTCCTTTGAATGATGCTTAGATGGCTATGTTTTTACCCCTTAGGGCCCACTTTGCCATATCCCATAGGTATTGGACTGATGTGTTTTTGTTCTCATTGGTTTCCATGAATTGTATAAGTTCTTCTTTGGTTTCCGTATTGACTGTATTATTAAGCAGTATGGTATTTAGCTTCCAAGCATTTGAATTCCTCTCAAACATTTTATTGTGATGGAGTTCCAGTTTCAAAGCACTTATTGAGGCAGGGGATAATCTCAATCTTTTGGTATCAATGGAGACCTTATTTGTAAACTAATATGTGCTCTATTCTGGAGAAAGTTCCATGTACAGTTGAGAAGAATTTGTATCCCATCGTCTTTAAGGTGGAATGTTTTGTGATTGCAAAATCACAGTGGGATTTTGAGATCCATTTGGTCCAGCAACTCATTCAAATATATTGTTTCTTTGCTGAATTTCTGCTCAGATGATCTGTCCATTGCTGAGAGTGGAGTGTTGAGATCTTTCACTTTTACTGTGTTATTATCAATATGCCTTTTTAGTTTGGTTAACTGATGGGTTCTGCAATTGGTTGCTCTTATGTTGGGGAAATTGATATTTACAATTGTTAGATCTTCTTGTTGAACACACTGTTTAAGGATGATATAGTGCCCTTCTGCCTCTCTCACTACAGATTTTAGCTTAAAATCTAATTTATCTGAGATGAGAATTGCTACCCCAGTTTTATTTTGAGTTCTGTTGACATGAAGGATGTTACTCTATGCATTCACTTTTACTCTGGATCATTTGGTTCAAAATGAGTCTCTTAGAGACAGCATGTGGATGGGTCCTGTCCTTTTACCCAATCTGTAACCCTGTGCTGTTTTATGGGAGAATTTGGCTATTCATGTTAGAGGGATTGTTGAAAGATTGTTTTTATTGTCATCATGTTGCCTGCGAAGTCTTGTTTCTATAGATTTTCTCCGTATATGTTTGTTCTGCATCACTCTTGGGATCTTCTCTTTTATAGGACACCGCCCCCTTAATATTTCCTGCAGGCCTTCTTGGTGGTAATACATTCCTTTGGTTCCTGCAGGTCTGAAAATTCCTTAGCTATCCATCTGTTCTGAAGGACAGACTTATCCGATAAAGAATTCTTGGGTGCAGGGTGTATCATTTAAGTCCTGCATATGTCTTGCTATGCCTTTCTCACTTGTCAGTTCTCCGTGGACGGACCCAATGTTATTCTGATGTTCCTCTCTTTTTACTTAAGGAATCTCTTCCCCCTAGCTGCCCCGAAATTGTTTCTTGGTTCTAAGATTTCCGATTCTTACTATGACATGGCAGGCTGTTGTTCCATTCTCTTGGTTTGCGAGGGTTCCTCTCTGGCTCTAGGAGAGGAACTATTGTTTAATTTCCCAGATTAAGGAAGGAGTTTGTTGTGATTTGCTTTAATATATCTTCTAGTCCCCTCTCCTTCTCTCCACGCCCTCAGGGATACCAATAATTCCGGCATTGGAATGTTCATAGCATCATTTATTTCTCTAATTCTTTTTTTTTATGGTTTTTAAGCTCTTTGTTCCAGGCCTGCTCCTATTCCTTCTTTCCTATCAGTTTGTCTTCCAGATCACTAAGTTGTTCTTCTGCCTCATTTGCCCTAGCTGCTAGTGTATCTAGATTAGATTGGATCTCATTAAGAGCATTGTTAAGTTCTGCCAGTTCAACTCTTATTTTTGTTCTTAGAGAATCTATGTTACCATTAAACCATTTATGCATCCTACCTCTTGTCTGCATCACTGTTATCCTGAAGTCTATCTCTGACATTTTGTTCATATCCATATGCTCTTGTTCTGCAGCAAAGTCACAGTCTCTGAGTTTTTCCTATTTTGAGGGTTACTTCTCTCAGTCATTCAGCTGAAGGGAAGTTTAGAGAATGTATGGATTTGAAATTATTGACCTTAGGACGTTAGAGTTGATGACCTCTAGTTCTTTCTGCCTGTCGTCTGGGAGAACGCCCTGTCAAGCTGTTGCTCAGACTACCTGTTTGGAGAGAGAAGCCCTGAGGGGGGTGGATTAAGTGAAAACTGTTTTGGAGGCCTTTTGCTCTCTGGTGGCTTTCTACACCCCTCCAAGGGTAAGCAGAAGTAACCTTATCCAAATCTCTGTCTCAGAACAGAGGAATCACCGTCTTCCCCTCAGTGAGCTCTCCCAGCCACAGGGTCCCTGTTTCTGTCTGTGCTGCCAAAACCAACAGCACCTTGGGTTGTGTGCCTCACCACAGAACTCTCAGCACTTGCTTCCAGGTAGAGGCAAATCTCTGCCCTTTGTGCTTCTCGAATTGCATGTCATCCCCAGTTCGCATGTGTTCCCCACAACTCCAGGTTTCCATGTGGGGGGCTCTCCCCTCAAGTGCTTTCCCTATTGCTACCGGTCTGCAAGTCTTTACCTGGTCCCCAGTATGGGAGGCGTTTGAGGTACAATGTCTTCCTCCCCCTAATATTTATCTTCCAATATCCTCCCCAGAAGCATGGCTCTCCCCCCAACCACGTACTTAAAGAACAACTACCAAAGATACTCTGCTTTTAGAGATCTGATCTATCTTCTTACATCACTGGCTGATTTTGTGGGTGTTCAGAATGGTCTGTGAGATATCCAGCCCAATTCAGGGGACTGCTTGTAATAGGGTTTCCTACTTCTTTGTGATCCTTGCCCACTCTCACTTAATTTTTAACAGGATATTCATTAATGTCCATCTGTGATATCCCCACTTTTTTTTTTTTTCTCTTGTGGTTGACTTTGTTTCATTGCACTGTGTTCTGAAAACACGTACAGTTTGGTCTCAATATTATTATATTTGCCAAGATCTGATTTTTGGCCCAATATGTATTTTCTTCTGGGAAATGTTCCATATGCACTTGTGAAGAATTGGGGTTTGATGCTTTAGAATGAACTGCATATATTTGTTAAGTCCCTGTGGTCCACTCTGTCATTCAATGTCCTTGTTTCATTGTTGATCTTTGATTTAGATGATCTATCCATTGCTTTGAATGAGGTGCTAAAGTCCCCTAATATATGTTTTATGTTTCTTTATGTTTACTATTAATTGCTTATATACTTAGTTGCTTCCATAGTAGGGGCTTATGCATGTTTTTGGTCTCCTTAAAGGAGAAAGTCAATAATTATGACATAGTTTCCTTCTTCATCACATGTTACACTCTCTGGTTTTAAGTCTATGTTGTTAGTTAAAAGTATTGCTACTCTTGCTTTATTTTCACACCCATCTGCATGATAAATTGTTCTCTATCCCCTCTTTTTCAATCTGCAAGTGTCCATAGGTTTAAAATGAGTCCATTTTAGCCTCATTTCATAAAATGAGGTTTATATTCAGAGTTGATAATAGTTATATATACGTAGTGTCATTTTATTTATCTTGCCATTCTTTCTGGAGATTTTCTCTGTTACTTTCCAGTCCTATTCAATTTTGGTATCTCCTTTTCAGACAAAGAGTGTCCATTGTTATTTCTTGTAGGGCTGATTTACTGACATTTAATTCCTCAAGCATTTGTAAGTCTGGGAATCTCTTCATCTTTCTTTCTATTCTGAGTGCAGTTTTTCTGTAAAGCATTTTCATGGGTATACACTTTCCCCATGCAGCACTTTGAATATATGACATCATCACCTTCTCTGGAGAAATGTGCAGTTAGCATATGGGTCTTCCTTTGTAAGCCAAGGGCTTCTTTTGCCTTGCCACTTTAAAAAGAATTCTGTATTGCTAGATTTTGAAAATTTAATTACAGCATGTCTTGCTTCTGTTGTGATGGGAGTCCTCTGTGCCTCTGAATCTGGATCTCTGTTTTTTCACCCAGGTTAGGAAAGTTTTCAGCTATGATTTCCTCAAATAAATGTTGGCCCTCTTTTATCTCTCTTCCAGGACTCCTACAGTATGCATGTTATTACATATGATGGCGTCAGTGATTTCCTTAAGTCCATGCTAATGTTCTATATTTTTTCCTTCTCTCTGTTGCTTCGTTATCGTCCATACTTTTGCTTTCGAGGTTACTAATTTGATCTTCTGGTTCTTCTAGCCTTCTGTCTATTGCATCCAGTTGGCCACCAATCTATTCATCTCAGATTTTTTTAACACATTTTTCTCTGTAGTAGTGGTCTCCCTGATGTCTTCTATTCTTTTCTAAAGCCCAGTGAGTATCCTGGCTGCTGCTTTAAATCCTCCCCCATGCATGTTACATGTATCTCTTTCACCTAGATTGTCTTGCCATGATACTTTTTTGTTCTTTCACTTGGGATAAATTGATTCTTCCATCTTTTCATTTTGCCCGCATCTCTGTCTTCTTTTATGTATTATAAAAGCCCGTTATGTTTTCTTCTCCTGAGGGTAATGGTTTTAGGAAGAAGAGATAATGTAGTGCCCAAGGCCTGGCACTTCATGAAGTCTCAGGTGTGTGTCACATATACTCTGCTAATGGGTTCTGTCTCCCATCTGTTCTTCAGGCCACTGACCTTCAGAGGCTCCCTTTCTCTTCAGTGTGGAGTGTTTGGTGTCTGGACTGAATATGGTAAGGTTTATCATGGTGGGCTCTGGTCTCTCTGTGAAAGAAGACTTGACACCAACTCAAAAATAAATAAATAAATAAAGACCTTCAGAACTCAATGGTCAGAAGACAGGTTTTGGGGAGGTATTTAATCTGGTCTCCTAAGGGAGGGCATGTTCTACCGGGACTGAGCAAGTTGGGCTGAGAAAGCAGTCCCAAAGCAGAGGTAGGAGGCAAGATTGTGGAGAAATAGGAGGCGCTGTTTTTACTGGTCCCCTAAAGTGAGCTGATTATCTACCAAAGCACTCTGATCACCCATAAAATAAGCCTGAGCTTAGTATTATAAACTTCTGGATCTCTATGTAGGCAGAATATGCCAATGGACAGGTAAATAGAGTGGTAACATTGGATTGTTATCAGAAAAATAAACAAAAGGGGGAGGGAGCCACCAGGAGCGATCCATAGGAAAGTAATACCCAATAAAAGAGTGTTCTGTGATTGGGGACCAGCATTAACTTGGAGTCTGATTGAAACCACTCTAAAAGAGCAAAAGATCTTAATGGGAAATTGGTGGAATTGTGTGGTTAGGGACACAGGTTTAAGCCCACAGAACCAGGATGGTCACCACTGGCGCTATGCCAGAGAGAGTGCACCAAAGAAGTCAGGAGGTGGTCACTGAGCCACTGACATGCATGAAAGCATCTGAGTGGTGGTGTGCATGAGAGCATCTGGTGTGCACGCTAGCCAGTGCTCTCTAGAACCACAGCCTTTTCCACACTGCATACCTCCTATGCTATGGGGTCTGAGTCAGGCTCAGGTGCAAGCCACTGCTCTAAAGGACTGGGAAGAGTCTGAACTCCCCCATCCTGGGCCAGCATGAAAATATGTGTGCTGTCTCTGGCTGGGACATATCCAATGGTCTGGACCTTCCCAGACAGCTGCAGTGGAGGTAGCCGCTGGTTGCCAGGCCTCTGGACTTATACATCTCATGGTTTTTGTAACACCAGGTTTCAAGCATGAGCTCATGTGACCCCTGAGACTGTGCCTGGGGATGTGCTCTGCTGGCGGCAGAGGGGGAGTTTATGTACTCTGGAGCACCCAGAGGGGTACAGACTGAGGCTTCCTTCTGAGACAGAGGTCTGGATGCAGTCTGCTTTCCTCTAAACCTCCAGAGAACATACAAAAGTTACAAAAGGGAGGGGGGGAAAACCTCCAGAGCACAAAAGCCTGAAAATCTAGTTTCCTTAGGGCCCGGCCCCTTGGTAGTGGCAGGAGGATTCAACTCTAGTAAAACTGCCAGGAAAACCATGGGGCAGACCCCTACCCCCCCCAAAAAAAAATCCAAACAAAACAAGACAAAACAAACAAGAAGATAACCACCATTATTTCATAGATAGATCTTTTATTTTTAATTCGTTCCCACTACTCCTGTTCTTTTGAAATTTTAAATAATTTTTAACCTATTTACTATAACAATGAGATGTTCAGTACAACAAATTCCATAACATTTTCACTCAAGCTTTTTCGATATATATTCCTCTGTATTTATTTTTCTTTTCTTTTTTTAAAATATTCATAGAGAGATATGCTTCAAGGTAATCCTATTTCCCCAGCTAAGCTACCCCTCAGAGCAGTTTTAATCCCCCTTATCTCCGGAAAGTTGAGTCCCTTAACAAAGATATCAAGATACACCCAGGAAGAATCAAAATAACTTTCCTTGCCCACATTGAGGATTCATACACACCCTCCGATCTTTTTTCGTCTGTGAGTGTTCCTGTGTATTTATTTTGGTTCCGGTAGTAATCTTATAATTGGGGCTCATTTTAGCTTGGTTATTTTTTTTTTATTTGTCATTTATTTTTGTCAGTCATTTTGTTTGTCTGTTTTTCTTTGTATACTCTATAAATCTTACCCTTGGCCCATTTGGGCTGTGTCTTCTCTTTTAGTTATTTTCCTTTTTTTCCATATCTCTTTTTCTCTTTTCTTTTTCTTTTTTCTTTCTTTTTAGTGGGGACTCCCAATTGTTCAGTAGCATTCCAGGGTGCACCTTGCCTGCACCATGGCTGATACATTCAGCTGCACATTCCCTCATCTATCTCCCACCAAAATGACTGGAAGGAGGAATGCCTAAAAGAGGAAAAATTCAAAGGCTGTGACCTCTCCATCAGAGTTATTAGATATGGACATAAACAGTATGTTGGAAAGGAAATTCAGGCTAACAATTATCCAGGAAATGCTAAGTTGGAGAAAGCCTTTAATGACAAAATGGAATTGATTAAAGCAGAAGTGAAAGCCACAAGGGGAGATGTTAGCAATGTTCCCAATGAGTTTCAATTAAATCTAAATTCTCTCACAGCTAGAGTAAATGAGGAAGAAGATGGAATTAGTGATCTATAGGACAAACTATAAAGAAAAAGGGTCAAGAGGAGTCCTGGAACAGGCAGTTTAGAACACTGAAAACAGAATTAGGGAAATAAATGATGCCATGAAACATTCTTACATCAGAATTTCTGGAATCTCTGAGGGGGAGGAGAAAGAAAGAAGGAGAAAGAAAGAAGACTAAAAGATAGAGTTGAAAAAATTATCCATGAACATTTTACCAATCTGGTGAATGGAACAAGCGTTCATGTCCTAGAGGCAGAATGTTCTCCCCCCAAGATCATAAAATCTAAAAAGACCTTGAGACACCTTATTGTGAAAATAACAAATCATAATTTTAGACAGGAGCTCTTGAAAGCAGCTAAGGGGGAAGACATTCCTTATGTACAGAGGAAAGTCCATCAGAATAATGTCAGACCTGTCCACAGTAGCCTGGCAAGACATAAAGAGGTGGCAAGATATATTCAAGGCAGTAAATTAGAAGAACATGCACCAAGAATACTTTATCCAGCAAGACGCCATTCAAAATGGATGGAGAGATAAAGAGATTCCAATACAGGCAAGGATTAAAAGAGTACGTGACCACCAAGCTGACATCATAGAAATATTAATGGCAATTCTATAAAGAGAAAAAAAAACATTAATATAATTGAACAGAAATTTTTCGGGACCATCTATAAAAACAAATATTTCACAGGAAACACGATATCAATAAAAACGTATTTCCCAATAATCACTCTCAAAGTGAATCGCCTAAATTCACACATAAAATGGCAGAGGGTTGCAGATTGGATAAAAGGACAGGACCCTTCCATGTATTGTCTACAAGAGACCCATTTTTTTTAAGAGACCCATTTTGAACCTAAGGATATATCCAGTATGAAAGTGAAGGGAGGGAAAATCATCTTTCATGTCAATGGGCCTCAAACGAAGAATGAGGTAGTAATTCTCATATCAGATAAATTAGATTTTCAAGTTAAGACTGCAGTCAGAGGTACAGAAGAACACTACATCATTCTTAAAGGGTCATTACATCAAGAAGATCTAATAATAGCAAATATTTTTGTCCCTAGTATAGGAGCAGCCAACTACATAAGACAACTGCTAATCAAGATAAAGAGTAATATTATGTGGATACATTAGTAGTAGGTGATCTTAACATATGACTTTTAGTAATAGGCAGATCATCCAAGCAGAAATTCAATAAAGAAACAAGAACCTTGAATGACATATTGGTCAAGATAGACCTCATACACATACACAGAACATCCCAACAGAATACTCATTCTTTTTGAGTGTACATGGAACCTTCTCCAGAATAGAACAATACTGTGTCAAATCAGGTCTCAACTTAAAACAAAATATTGAGATTATTCTCTGCATACTTTCAGATCACAAATGCTTTGAAATTGGAGCGCAACCAGAAGAAAAAGTTGGGAAGGAATTTAAACACATAGAAATTAAAGACCACATTGCTTAAGAATGCTTGGATCATCCAGGAAATTAAGGAAGAACTGAAATAATTCATCAAAAATAATGGGAATGAAGATAATTCTGTCCAAAACCTAGGGGATAGAGCAAACACGGTTCTAAGGATGAAATACATAGGCAACCCAGCCTCCTTCAAGAAAGAAAAAAACATTTCAGGATAAAACAGCTCTCATTACATCTTAAACAACCAGAGAATCAGCAACAAATTATGCCAACCCCACACACAAGAGGGGAAATAATCAAGATTAGAGCAGAGATCAATGAGATAGAAACTAGATATACAGTAGAATGCATCAATAGAAACTAGAAGCTTGTTTTTAGAAATAATCAATATAATCAATAAACCATTGGCCAAACTAATCGAAAAGAAGAGAGAAGACCCAAATTAATAAAATTATGAATGAAAAAGAAGAGATCACAACTAACCCAAGGAAATAGAAACAATAATTAGAACTTATTATCATCAGTTATATACCAATAATTTAAGCAACCAAGATAAAATGGATGCATTCCTGGAAAACTATAAACTTCCAAAATGGAATCAGGAAGAAATTGACAACCTGAGTAGACCGATATCTAGTGACAAGATTAAAGCAATGATCAAAAACCTCCCCAAAAACAAAAGCCCAGGACCTGATGGATTCCCTGGGGAATTCTACCAACTTTCAAAGAAGAAATAATACCTATTCTTCTGCAGCTGTTGCAAAAAAATTGAAACAGAAGGAAAACTTCCAGACTCTTTTTTGAAGACAGCATTATCCTGATCCCCAAACCCAGGAAAGACCCCACCAAAGAGAATTTCAGACCAATATCCCTGATGAATATGGATGCTTAGATTCTCAACAAGATTCTAGTTAATAGGATCCAACAGTACATTAAAGACTATCCAATAGGGTGCCTGGGTGGCTCAGTTGGTTAAGCAACTGCCTTCAGTCAGGTCATGGTCTGGGAGTCACAGGCTTGAGCCCCGCATCCAGCACCCAGCTCCACGGGGAGTCTGCTTCTCCCTCTGATCTTCTCCCCTCTCATGCTCTCTCTCTCTCTCTCTCTCTCTCTCTGAAATAAAGAAATAAAATCTTAAAAATTAAGATTATCCACCAGACCAAGTGGAATTTATCCACGGGATGCAGGGGTGATTCAACATTCGCAAATCAATCAATGTGATAGAATAAATCAATAAGAGAAGACAGAAGAACCACATGGTCCTCCCGATTGATGCAGAAATAGCATTTGACACAATTCAGCTTTTGTTCCAGATTAAAATGCTTCAAAGTATAGGGATAGAGGGGACATTCCTCAACTTCATAAAATCTATCTATGAAAAACCCACAGTGAATATCATCCTCAATGGGAAAATGCTGATAGCCTTCCCTATGACATCAGTAACACGACAAGGATGCCCACTCTCACCACTCTTGTTCAACATAATATAATAAGTCCTAGCAACAGCAATTAGACAGCAAAGAGTAACAAAATGTATTCAAATTGACAATGAAGAAGTCACACTCTCTCTATTTGCAGGATGACATGATACTTTATATGAAAAACTCAAACAACTCGACCCCCATACTACTACAATTTGTATAGCAATTCAAAAATGTGGCAGGATACAAAATCAGTGCACAGAAATCAGTTGCTTTCTTATACAGTAACAATGACATTATAGAAAGGGAAATTACATAATTGATTCCATGTACTATAGCACCCAAACTAATAAGATACCTGGGAATAAACCTAACCAAATAAGTAAAAGATCTGTACTTGAGGAACTACAGAAGGCTTATGAAAGAAATTTAAGAAGACACAAAAAAGATGGAAGACCATTTCATGCTCATGGATCTGAAGAAGAAGCATTGTTAAAATGTCTATACTGCCTAGAGCAATCTATACTTTCAATGTCATTACGATCAAAATTTCACCGGAATTATTCAAAGAGCTGTTCAAACAATCCTAAAATCAGAATTGCTAAGGAAATTTTGGGGGGAAAATCAAAACTGGCGGCATCATGTTGCCTGACTTTAAGCTTTACTACAAAGCTGTGATCACCAAGACAGCATGTCACTGGCATAAAAACAGACACATTGACCGTGGAACAAAGTAGAGAGCGCCAATATGGATCCTCAACTCTATGGTCAAATGATCGTCCACAAAGCAGGAAAAAAAATATACAGTGGAAAAAAGACAGTATCTTCAATATACAGTGCTGGGAAAATTGGAGAGCTATGAGTAGATGAATTAAACTCGAACATCCTCTTACACCATACACAAAGATAAATTCAAAATTGGTAAAAGACCTCAAGTGAGAATCCATCAGAATCCTAGAAGAGAACATAGGCAGTAACCTCTTCAACATTTTACACAGCGACTTCTTTCAAGATATGTCTCTGAAAGCAAAAGAAGCAAAAGCAAAAATGAATTTTTGCGACTTCAGCAAGAGCAACAGCTTCAGCACAGCAAAGGAAACAGTCAACAAAACAACAAAGCAACCCACGGAATGGAATAAGATATTCGCAAATGACAATACAGACAAAGGGCTG
>ML098017.1:34660-52422 GCA_003697995.1 Taxidea taxus jeffersonii
CACACAAAATAGACAATCATGTCAAAAAAGAAGACCTGAACAGACACTTCTTCAAAGAAGACATACACATGGCTAACAGACAGATGAAAAAATGTTCATCATCACTACCCATCAGGGAGATTCAAATCAAAAGCACATTGAGATACCATCTTACACCAGTTAGAATGGCCAAGATTAGCAAGACAGGAAACAATGTGTGTTGGAAATGATGTGGAAAAAGGGGAACCCTCATACACTGTTGGTGGGAATGCAAGTTGCTGCATCTTTTTTGGAAAACAGCCTGGAGATTCCTTAAGACATTAAAAATAAGAGCTCCCATATGACCCTGGAATTGCACTACAAGGTATTTACTCCAAAGATACAAATGTAGTGAAAAGAAGGGCCATTTGTACCCCCAATGTTTTTGGCAGCAATGGAAACCACTGACAAACTGTGGAAAGAACCACGATGACCTTGTGGATGAATGGATAGGGAAGATGTGGTCCATATATACTATGGAGTATTATGCCTCCATCAGAAAGGATGAATACTCAACTTTTTATCAACATGGATGGGACTGGAAGAGATTTTGCTGTGTGAAATAAGTCAAACAGAGAATCAAATATCATATGGTTTCACTTATTTGTGGAGCAAAAGGAATAACGTGGGGGACATGAGGAGAATGAGAGGAGAAGCAAGTTGGGGGAAATTGGAGGGGGACATGAACCTTGAGAGACTGTGGACTCTAAAATCAATATGAGTGCTTTGAAGGGGCAGGGGTGGGAGGTTGGTTGAGCCTGGTGGTGGGTATTATGGAGGGCACATATTGAATGGGCAGTAGATGTGGTGCATAAACAATGAATTCTGGAACACTGAAAAAATTTAAAAAAATAAATAAAAAGAAAAAAAGAAAAGAAAAGAAAGGGGTACCAATAGAGTGCAGGGAATGGGATTTTATGTTTGCAAGTTAGGCAGCCAATGTTCTCACTGCCTTATTTTTGTCAGGTAGCTCGGTATGTAGGCTGTTGGTGGGAGAGCCCAATGTTTCTTTAGTCCCCATAGAAGTACCCCCTATCAGGGATGCACTCTGAGAACAAATATCTTCCCAGTGTGTATCCAAGTATTGTCTCTGTCCATTGTTTCCAGGCTGTCTGAACCTGGCTATTGACCTGTGTTCTCTCCAGAAACAACACAGTGTTTTCCAGACTCTAGGCTAGCCAAGCATGCTCACCTTAAAACTCAGGGATTTCAACAACTCTGGTTGGAAGAACTCAAGTCATTCAGCCCGTCTCATTTTCACAGAAATTACATTGGTTAATTATTCTCCTTCTGGGTTTCCAGTGTGCTCTTCTCTCATGTGCCTTTCTCTTTGCCCATGGCTCTGCAGCCTCAACCATCTAATACTGCCCTAATCCTCATCTCCATAGTTCCTCCATATCCCATGTGACTTGTCTCTTTAGTTTTGAAGTTTAATCTGTAGGCTTATGGTCATATTATGCCATGTATAGACTGATTTGATAATCTCCCAATTCTGTTCAAGTCTCAAAAGAAGACTGGAGTTCCCTTACTCTACCACCCTGTCCTCCATATGCACCAGGACATTTTACTCAGCCATAAGCAGGAATGAAATCTTAACCCTTACTAAATGTGGGAGAGAGCTTGAGAATGTAATGCTAAGTGAAATCCATAAGTTACTGAAAGACAAATAACAAATTATTTCACTCATTTATGGAATTTAAGAAACCAATGAACAAGTAAAGACAAAAAGAGACAATCAACCAGACTCTTTTTATTTTTTTCAGTTTCTTTTCAGTGTTCTAGAATTTATTTCTTATGTACCACACCCAGTGCTCCATGCAATTCATCCCCTCCATAGTAGTTACCACCAGGCTCACCCAAATTACCCCCACCCCCACCCCTCCTAAGCTCTCTGATCATTTCTTGGAGTCCACAGACTCTCATGTTTTGTCTCCCCCTCCAAATTCCCCCAACTCCCCTCTCGCTCCCCATGTCCTCCATATTATTCTTTGTGCTCCTCAAGTAAGTGAAACCATATGATAGTTGACTTTCTGCTTGTCTTATTTCACTTGGCATAATCTCTTCCAGTCCTGTTCATGTTGATAAAAAGTTGGGTATCCATCCTTTCTGATGGAGGCATAATACTCCATAGTATATATGGATCACATCTTCCTTATCCATTCATTCATTAAAGGATATCATGGTTTTATCCACAGTTCATTGACTGTAGCCATTGCTGCTATGAACATCGGGGTACAGATGGTGCTTCTTTTTTCTACATCTGTAACTTTGGGGTAAATACCCAATAGTGCAATTGCAGGGTCAAGGAAGTTCCACTTTATTTTTTTTTAATATAAGGTTTTTATTTTTTTATTTGACAGAGATAGAGCCATAGAGAGAAAGCACAAGCAATGGTAATAGGAGAGGGATCAGGAGGCTTCCGGCCGACCAGAGAGCCTGATGTGGGGCTCGATCCTAAGACCCTGTGATCATGACCTGAACTAAGGCAGACACTTAACAACTGAGAATCTCAGGTGCCCCAAAGCTGTATTTTTAATTTCTTAATGCATCTCCACACTGTTTTGCAAACTGGATACACCAATTTTCCTTCCCACCAACAGTGTAAGAGGTTTCCCCTTCTCCACATTCTTTCCAACCCATTTTGTTTCTTGTCTTTTTAATTTTCGCCATTCTAACTGATGTAAGGTGGTATCTCAATGTGGTTTTGATTTGAATTTCCCTGATGGCTAATGATGATATACAATTTTAAAAAAAAATATGTCTGTTAACCATTTGTTTGTTTTCTTTGGAGAAGTGTCTGTTCATGTCTTCTGCTCATTTTTTGACGTGCTTATCTATTTTATGGGTGTTGAGTTTGAGGAGTGTTTTAATAGATCTTGGATATAGGCCCTTTGTCTGTACACTCATTTGTAAATATCTTCTTCCATTCTGTGGGTTGCCTCATTGTTTTGTTGACTGTTTTCCTTGCTGTGCAGAAGCTGTTGCTCTTGATGAAGTCCCAAAAGATCATTTTCACTTTTGATTCCTTTGACTTTGAAGATTTATCTTGAAAGAAGTTGCTGTGTACAATGTTGGAGAGGTTACTGCCTATATTCTCTTCTAGGATTCAGATGGATTCCTGTTGAGCCCTTTTATCCATTTCTAGTTTATCTTTCTGTATGGAGTAAGAGAATGCTCAAATTTCATTCTTCTAAACATAGCTGTCTCATTTTTCCAGCACCGTTTACTGAAGAGACTGTCTTTTTCACTGTATAGTTTTTTTCAGCTTTCTTGAAGATTATTTGACCACAGAGTTGAGGGTCCATATGTGGGCCCTCTACACTGTTCTACTGATCCATATGTCTGTTTTTGTGCCAGTATCATGCTATCTTGCTGATCACAACGTTGTAGCAAAACTTAAAATCGGGCAACGTTATGCCCCTAGTGTCGTTTTTCTTTTTCAGCATTTCTTTAGCAATTCGTAGTCTCTTCTGGTTCCACACAAATTTTATGATTTTTTTTTCTTCCAGCTCTTTGAGAAGTCCTGGTGGAATTTTGATCGGAATGACATTTAAAGTATAGATTGCTCTAGGCAGTATAGACATTTTAACAACATTTATTCTTCTGATTCATGAACATGGAATGGCCTTCAATATTTTGGTGTCTGCTTCAATTTCTTTCATGATTATTCTCTAGTTCCCTGAGTACAGATTCTTTACCTCTTTAGTTAGGTATATTTCCAGGTATATTATGGTTCTTGGTGCTATAGTAAATGGAATTGATTCCCTAATTTTCATTTCTGTCATTTCCATTGTAAAAAAGAAAGTGGTTTCTGTACATTGGTTTTGTATCTTGCCACGTTACTGAATTGCTGTATGAGCTCTAGACCTATGAGTTTGGAGTCCTTTGGGTTTTTCATATATAGGTTCATGTCCTCTGTGAAGAGAGATAGTTGTACTTCATCAGTGTCAGTTTGAATAACATTTATTTCTTTTTGCTGACTAATTGCTGTTGCTAGACTTCTTTTTTTAAGATTTTATTTATTTATTTGTCCGAGAGAGTGGGAGCAAGCATAGGCAGACAGAGAGGCAGGCAGAGGCAGAGGGAGAAGCAGGCTCCCCGCTGAGCAAGGAGCCCGAAGTGGGACTCGATCCCAGGACCCTGGGATCATGACTGAGCCAAAGGCAGCCGCTTAACCAACTGAGCCGCCCAGGCGTCCCTGTTGCTAGACTTCTAATACTATGTTGAACAAGAGCAGTAAGAGTGGACATCCTTGTTGTGTTCCTGATATCAAAGGGAAGGCTGTCAGTTTTTTTTTTTTCCCATTGGGATGATATTTACTGTTTTCTCATAAACAGATTTTATGAAGTAGAGAAATATTCCCTCTATCCCTATACTTTGAAGTGTTTTAATCAGGAGTGGATGCTGTATCTTGTCATAAGCTTTTTCTGCATCAGTTGAGAGGACCATATGGTTCTTCTCTCTTCTCTTATTGATTTGTTCTATTGCATTGATTGATTTAATATTGAACCACACCTCCATCCCATGCATAAATCCCACCTGGTTCTGGTGGACAATCTTTTTTAATGTTTGTTCCAATTAGCTAGGGTCTTGTTGCGACTCTGAATCCAAATTCATCAGGTATATTGATCTGAAATTCTCCTTTTTGGTGGGGTCTATGCCTGGCTAGTGGATCAGGGTAATGCTGGCTTAATAAAAAGAGTCTGGAAGTTTTCCTTCTCCTTAAATTTTTTGGAAACAGCTTTAGGAGGATAGGTATTATTTATTCTAGAAAGGTTTGGAATAATTCCCCAGGGAATCCGCCAGGTCCTGAGCTCTTGTTTTTTGGGAGGTTTTTGATCACTGCTTCAATCTCATTACTAGATATTCATCTATTCACATTTGGAAGTTTATAGGTTTTCAGGAATGCATCCATTTCATCTAGGTTGCTTAACTTCTTGGCATACACCTGTTGATAATAATTTCTGATTTTTTTTTCTTTTTTCCTTGCTGTTAGTCACAATTTCTTCCTTTTCATTCATAATTTTATTAATTTTGGTCATGCCTCTCTTTTTGGATTAATTTGACAATTGTTTATTGTTCATATTAATTATTTTAAAAACCAGCTTCTAGGCTCATTGATGCCTTCTACTGTATCTCTTGTTTGTATCTCATTGATCTCTGCTGTGATCTTGATTATTTCCCTTCTTGTGTGTGGGGTTGGCTTAATTTGTTGTTGATTCTCCAGTTATTAAGGTGTAATGAAGGCTGGTGTATTCTGGATTTGTAATTTTATTTGAGGGAGGCTTGGGTGGCTGTGTATTTCACCCTTAGGGCAACCTTTGCTGTATCTCATAGGTTTTGGATCGAAATGTCTTCATTCGCATTGGTTTCCACGAATTTTTAAGTTATTTGATTTCCTGGTTGATCCAAACACTCTTAATCAAGGTGGTCTTTAGCTTCCAGGTGTTTGAACTCCTTCCAAACTTTTTCTTGTGGTTGAGTTCCAGATTCAAAGCATTATGGTCTGAGAATATGCAGGGAACAATCTCAGTACTTTGGTATCATTTGAGTCCTGTTTTGTGGCCCAGTATGTGGTCTATTCTGGAGAGAGTTCCATGTACACTCGAGAAGAATGGGTATTCTGTTGTTTTAAGGTGAAATGTTAGGTGTATATGTATGAGGCCCATCTGGTCCAATGTGTCATTCAATGTTCTTGTTGATTTATTGATTTTCTGCTTGGATGATCTATTAAAGAGTGGAATGATAAGATCACCTACTATTACTGCATTCACATCAATATGACTCATTCTCTTGATTAACAGTTGTCTTATCTAGTTGGCTGCTCCCATATTGGGGCCAAAAATATTTACAATTGTTAGATCTTCTTGGTGGATATACATTTTAATAATGATGCAGTGACCTTCTGTATCTCTGACTACAGTCTTTAGTTGAAAATCTAAATTATCTGATATGGGAATAGCTATCCCAGTTTTTTGTTTTTTTTGTTTTTTTTTGAGGTCCATTGTAATGAAAGATGCTTCTCCATCCCTTTACTTTCAGTCTGGATGTATCCTTAGGTAAAAAATGGGTCTCTTGTAGACAAAATATGGATGGGTCCTCTTGTTTTATCCAATCTTCAACACTGTGACATTTTATGGGAGCTTTCAGGCCATTCACGTTGAGAATGATTATTGAGAGATATGCTTTTATTGACATCATGTTGTCTGTGAAGTACTTTTTTTTTCTATAATTTGTATCCATATATTTCAGTTCTATGACACTCTTGGGTTTGTCTTCTTTTATAGAACCCCCATTAATATTTCTTGTAGTCTTGGCTTGGTGGTCACATATTCTTTTAAACCTGGCCAGTCTTTCAAGGTCTTTATCTCTGCATCCATTTTGAGTGTCTGTCTTGCTGGATAAAGTATTCTTGGGTGCATGTTGTTTTGATTTAGTGCCCTGGATATGTCTTGCCACCCCTTTCTGGCTTATCAGATTTCTGTGGACAGGTCTGACGTTATTCTGATGGGCATTCCTCTGTACGTAGGGAATATCTTCCCCTTAGCTACCCTCAAGAGCTCCTGTCTAAAATTATAACTCATTAGTTTAACACTCAAGTCTCTCAACGTCTTTCTAGATATTGTAATCCTTTGGGGTGACCTTTCTGCCTCTAGGACACGAGCCCTGGTTCCATTCCCCAGACTGGTAAATTTTCATGGAGAATTTGTTTAACTATATCTTCTAGACTTCTTTCTTTCTCCTCCCCCTCAGGTATTCCAATAATTTTGATGTAGGAATATTTCATGGCCTTATTTATTTCCCTAATTCTGTTTTCATGCATTCTGATATGTTTGTTCAAGGCCTCCACCTAATGCTTTTTCTCTACCCGTTCGTCCTATAGATCACCAATTCTATCTTCTGCTTCTATTACCCAAGCTGTGAGATAATTTAGATTTGTTTAGAACTCATTGATAGCATTTTTCACTTCTTCCATGGAGGATTTAACTTCTGCCCTAAGTGATTCCGTGTTGTCATTAATGGCTTTCTTTCTTTCTAATAATTGTTAGCCTGAATTCCCTTCCCAACACACTGTTTATGTTCATATGCAATAGCTCTTACAGAAAGGACACATTCTTTAAATTTTTCCTCTCTTAGGCATTCCTCCTCTTAGTCATTTTGGTGAGTGATGGCTGAGGTAATGTGTAGCTGAATGTATCAACTATGATCCAGGTAAGGTGCACCCTGGAATGCATCTGTGCAATCGGGAGTCCTCACCAAAAAGAAAAAAAGAGAGAGAGAGAGAGAGAGAGAGAGAGAGAAGACCCAGAATGGGCCCCAAAGGTAAGATTTAATAAGGTATACAAACAAAAATGGACAAACAAAAAGACCAAAAGTAAATGACAAGAAAAAAAGAATCAAGGAAAATGAACCTAAGTATAAGATTATATAATAGCAGAATCAAAACAAATTCACAGAAACACTGACAGAAGGAAAGAATAGGAGGGGGGTTATAAATCCTCAGTGTGGGCAAGGAAGTTTACTTTGATTCTTCCTGGGTGTATCTTGAAATCTTTTTTAAAGGACTCAACATCCAGATATAAAGGGGTATTGAAATTGATTTATATATAGGGGTAGTATTGATTTGGGAAAGATGATTGCCATGTAATTTATTTCTATATAAATATTAAAAAAATAGAAAAGCAAAAGATAAACATAGGTGTATGTATCCAAAAAGTTCAAGTTAAAAGGTTAGCATGGAATTTGTTGTATTGAACCTCTCATAGTGATGGTGAATAAGTTAAAAAAATTAAAAATGTTAAAAAGAATGAGAATAGTGGGAATGAATTGAAAATAAAATTTGTATCAATCATATATGCAGGTTTTAGGGCAATACCATGAGTTTGATATATTCTTTCCCTCTGATATTTGGTTTTACAGTTTAATGGGGATCATGCGGTGGTGTCCTCATCTTTTGGCTGACTTTTTTGGGGAAGGGCCTGCTGTATATTTTTCAGGCAGTCTTGCTTGGGTTGAGTCTTCCTGCCACCTGAGAGCTAGGATCTCAGGAAACCAGTTTTTGGCCTTTTGTTCCCTGTTGGTTTTTGTTTGTTTGTTTGTTTGTTTATCTGTCTTGTTGTTTTTTCCCATTGGTGGCTTTTGGCATTTCTTTGGAGGTTTAGAGGAAAGCAAACTTCCCCCAGACCTCCGTCTCAGAGAAAAGCTTCAGCCTGTACCCCTCTGGGTGGTTCAAAGCACACAAAGTGCTGCCTCCCACCAGAAGAGCAGGTCCCTAGCCAACATCTCAGGGGTCGCAGGAGTTACCACTTTGTCTCTGTACCCCAGTGATACTAAACTAACAAGCCATATTGGCCCAGGAAGCCCCCTTTCAGTGGTTGCCTTTGTGAGGCTGCTGTCTGGGCAGGATCAGACCGCCAGAGAGATCCCAACTAGACATAGTTGATTGAGATTTCGTTGCCCCCTTGGGCTGGGAGTGTTCAGACTCTTGGTCAGTCCTAGAGACCACCATCTAGTGCCCACATGTACCTCTCAGGGGAGGGTGTAGAGCTCAGTTCAGGCTCTGTCACCCAGTGTGCATGCAGAGTGCAAAATGTCTGTGGTTCTAGAGTGCTGGCTGGCATCCATCTAGAACCTCTCACATGCACCAGTAGCTCAGTGAAGATGGCCTGGAAGCTTCACCATATTCTCGCTGGCACGAGTGATCACTTGGAGTGGCCAACCTGGGTCCCCGTGTTTAAGCCTATGCCTGTGACCATGCAATTCCATTAGTTTGCTCTTAGGATCTTTTGGTATTTTTGAGTGATTTTAACCAGACCCCAAGTTAATGCTGTTACCCAATCCAGGGAACTCTCTTATTGGGGTAATATTTTCCAATGGTTCATTTCTTGTGGCTCCCTCCCCCTTCTGTTTATCCTCTGATATAAGCCCCAAAATTCAAACTCTTCTTAAACTTACGGTGTCTTCTGCCCATGTAGAGATTTGGAAGTATAAAAACCTAAACCAAAAGCTGATTCTGTGGGTGTTCAGAGGGTTCTGGTGGATAATTAGCTCACTTCAGTGGAAGTGAGAAGCAGAATCTCCTACTTCTCTGCCATCTTGCCTATAACTCACACTTAATTTTTGAAAAGATAAATAAACCAGAGGAGACTTGAGCTGGATAAATGAAGGAGAAAGCAGACAGCTAATATTATAAGAGAGGAGACATTACAACTGATAGAAGGGGGAAAAGAAACCTTAAAGACCTGTCTAAACAATTTTTCTAACAAATCCAATAACTGAGAGAACAGGATAAATGCCGAGAAACATACCATCTACCAAGACTAGATCATGAAAATACAAAATCTGAACAACTGGTAATAACTAAAGTGATTGAAACAGTAATCAAATACCTCCCAACACACAAAAAGCCAGGACCAAATCATTACCCTGGTAAACTCTTCTACACTTTTAATGAAGGTAATGTCCATTTTTTCTCCTCTATTCCCAAAATTGAGGAGAGGGAACACTCCAATGAACTTACAATGTCCTAGTGCCAGATTCAGATGAGAACATTATAAGAAACAAATGATATACCATTTTAATTAAAGATAAAAACATGTAATTCTTTCTATCTTTTATTCTTTCTATTTTTCTTTTTGTACTTCTTAAAGGGCCTTCTTTTTAACTTTTTTTAAACTATTTTTTAACAAAAAGCTAGTATATCATATACCATAAGTTTTGAGATAGCGTTCAATGATTCATTAGTGCATATAACACCTAGTGCCCATATTAATATATGCTGCACCTCCTCAATACCTATTACATGGTTACGTCATTCCTCTTATGTCTCTCCCTTCTGTAATGCTCAGATTGTTTCCAAGAGTCCTGATTCTCTCATGGTTTGTCCCTCTCTGACTTCTTCCCACTCATTTCCCCATTCCTTCTACAAATGCACATGTTATTCCTCATGTTCCACATGAGTGGGACCCTATGATATTTCTCTTTCTGTTCTTGGCTTATTTCATTTAGCATAATCCCCTCTGTTCCATCCATGTCAATGCAAATGGTGGGTGTTCATCCTAACTGGTGGCTGAGGAATATTCTGTTGCATATATGGGCAGCGTCTTTATTCATTAGTCTTTGAAAGTTCAATTTAGCTCCTTCCACAGCTTGGCTATTGTGGACATTGTAACCCCTTCAATATATGCCCTTTATTTTCCTCTGAATAAAGCCAATTGGTAAAAATGGCTATCCCAATTACGAGGAAAACTTAGAATACACAAATTGTAACAGTATGGATGTTAGGGTTGATTTAAGGGAGCCAGAAGAGTATTAATACTGTGAGAAGAATGGGTCATTGCAGAAGGAGGGACGGGGATGCTATAGGTGGGTGAAGCATTGTAGAAAGATAAAGAGAAGAGAACAAACAGGAGATCTCAGAACCAAGATCTGTCATCTTAGGATGATGGGAGGTGCCCTATACTTGCCTGAATTCCATGGGGACATCTGTCAAAATTAAATAACCATTCCATGCCCACAGTAGGTCCTTGTAATCTTTTTTTTTTTTTTTAAGAATGTGTATGTATGTATTTGATAGAGAAACACAGAGAGAGCACAAGTATTTGGGTGCTGGAGAAGGAGAAGCAGACTTGTCACTGAGAAAGGAGCCCAGTTTGGGACTCGATCCCATGACCCTGGGATCATGATCTGAGCTGAAGGCAGCCACGTAACTGATGGAGCCAGCCAGGTACCCAGTCTTTGTGGTCTTAATGCCTCAGTGGTCTAGACCAGAACAACTGATCTCTCAATGCTCAGAAATTTAGGTGATGCTGGTTTTGGGTTTGGGTGGGATGACTTGTTCTATCAGGTCTGTTTTCATACTTGTACTTTCATACTTTCATAGCTTGTAGTCTTGGAGTCAGGAACTTGTCTATATACAGACTATTCTTCCAAGCACTTTTTGGTATTGAGATTGTATAAACACATAATATCCAGAGGGTCTTATTTCCCCCCTCTGGTGGCTTTCTCTGGTGGTTTTACACACATCCCTTCCAAAGTGTTAGAGCATAAGTGACCTTATCCAAACCTCTGTCTCAGAACGGAGAGAGGGCAGTGTGCCCCTCAGTGAGGTCTCCTGGACACAGGGTCCCCATTTATGTCTGTGCTGCCCAAAACCACAACACCCTGGGTTGTGTGTCCCAAGGCAACACTCCCAGTCCTTGCTTCCAGGTCCAGGCACATCTCTGCCTTTTGAGCTTCTAGAATTGCATGTCATCCCAAGTTTGCATATGTGCCCCCACAACTCCAGGTTTCAGTGTGGGGGTCGCTACACTCAAGTGCTTTCCCTGTTGCTAGTCTGCAAGTCTGTGCCTGGTCCACAGCATGGGAGGCCTTTGAGAGCCAACGGCTTCCTCCCCCATTCCATTTATCTTCCAATATTACCCCACAGAAGCACCGTCCCCCCTCATCTCCATACATAATGACCAACCACCAGACATATTCTGTTTTTAGAGACCCAACCTATGTTCTTGCACCACAGACTGATTTAGGTAAATATCAAGCTCAATTCGGGGAACTGGTCGAAATAGGGCCCCCTACCCCTTCTGATCTTTTCCACTCACATGCATTCTTTAACAAGATATTCTTTAACTTCCATCTGTGATCTCCCACTTTTTTTCTTGTGGTTGTCTTTATATTTCAATGGACTGTGTTCTGAAAACATACACATTTTGGTTTCAGTCTTCTTATGTGGTCTCAGTCTTGCCAAGATCTGATTTTTGTCCTGATACGTGTTTTCTTCTGGAAAGAGTTCCATGTGCACTTGTGAGGAATTTGGCTTCTGCTGCTTCAGGATGATCTGCTCTGAATATATTTGTTAAGTCACCCTGGTCCAGGGTATCATTCAAAGTCCTTGTTTCCTTGTTGATCTTTTGCTTAGATGATATCTCCATTACTTTGTGTGGGGTGTTAATGTCCCCCTAATGTTTTTTTTGTTTGTTTGTTTGTTTTATTTTTATTTATGTTTAATAGTAATTGTTTGCATACTTAGTTTCTTCCATAGCAGGACCATAAACAAGTTTTTGGTCTCCTTGATGGAGAGACCCCTTAATAATGGCATAGTTTCTTTCTTTTTAAATTAAAAAAATATATATATATATAATTTCATAGACAGAGATAACAAATAGAAAGAGAGGCAGGCAGATAGAAAGGGAAGAAGACTCCCTGATGAGCATAGATCCTGATGCAGGACTCAATCCCAGGACCCTGAGATCATGACCTGAGTCGAAGGCAGAGGCTTAACCCACTTAGTCACCCAGGCGCCCCCATAGTTCCTCTCTTCATCTCATGTTACACTCTCTGGTTTAAATTCAAGTTTATTTGTTAAAAGTATTGCTACTCTAGCTTTTTTTGACATCCATTTGCATAATAAATTGTTCTCTGTCTACTCAGTTTCTATATGCTAGTGTCCTTAGGTGTAAAATGACTTTCTTATGTATATTCAGAGAAATAACTAATAGATCTGTATTTAGCATCATTTAATTTGGTATCTTGCCATTGTTTCTGGAAATTTTCTCTGTTTCTCTCTAATCCGAGTCACTTTTGGTTTCTTTTCAGATGAAAAATGCCCTTTGGTATTTCTCCAAGGGCTGATTAGACCATTAATTCCTCTAAGGTTTGTAAGTCTGGGAATCTCATCAGCTTTCTATATTTAGTGACAGGTTTACTGAATAGCATATTCATGACTGTAGACTTTCCCCACTCAGCTCTTTGAATATATCACATCATTGCCTTCCAGCTTGCCAAGTTTCTGTGCAGAGATCTGCAGTTAGCATAAGCCTCCTCCTTTGTAAACTATGGACATCTTTTGTCTCGCCACTTTAAAGATAATTCATCTATTGCTAGATTTTGCAAATTTAGTTATATTATGTCTAGTGTTGCCTGCTTCTGTTGATTGTGATAGGACTCCTGCTGTGATAGGAGCCTCTGAATTTGGATCCCAGTGTGTTCCAAGTTTAGGGAAGTTTTCATCTATGATTTCTTCAAAGTAATGTTCAGCGCTCTTTCTCTCTCTTTTCTAGGACTCCTACAATATGCATGTTATTACATTTGATGGAGTCAGTGATTTCTCTAAGTCCGTTTTCATGTTCCATAATTCTTCCTTCTCTCTTTCATTCAATTTCATTACTTTCCCTTTTCCCCCAAAACACTAATTTGATCCTCTGGTTCTTCTAGCCTATTTCTCATTTCAGTTGGACTGCTTCCAAATATTTCATTCCGGATGTCTTTCTTTCTTTCTTTCTTTCTTTCAACAATTTTATTTCCATGGAAAGGTTCTCCCTGATGTATTCTGTTCTTTTCTCTGGGCCAGTGAGTATACTGGCTGCTGATTTAAATACTACATCATGCATATTACATGTATCTGTTTCACTTAGTTTTCCTGGTCATGATCTTTTCTTGTTCTTTCATTTCGGATATATTGATTCTTCCATCTTTGCACTCTGGCTAAGTCTCTGTATTATTCTCTGTATTAGAAAAGTACATTATGTTTTCTGCTCCTGATAGTAATGGTTTTGGGAAGAAGAGATCATGTAGTGTCCAAAACTGGTGCTTCAGGGAGTCTCAGTTGTGTGTCACATGTACTCTGCTGTTGTGTTGTGGCTGTCCTCTGTCCTTCAGGTCAGTCATATGCAGAGGCTATCCTTGTCTGCTGTGGGGAGTGTTTGGTGTCTGGACTGAATATGGTGAGGTTTAGCTTGGTGGTTTCCAATGTGTCCGTGAAAGGAGTCTTTAAACCAACTCAACAGAACTAAGGATTGCAGAATACTATGGTCAGGAGAATGGAGGGATTTATTCTAGTCCCCTAAGGGAGGGTCTGTTCTAATGGGACTAAGAATGTTGGACTGAGAAAGGCAGTCCCACCAGTGTTCCATGGTTGGGCCTTCGTGTTTGCAGGTTAGGAAGTAAAATGTGTTTCCTATACCATTGAAGTTACATTGTCATCAATGAAAGAGAGCATATATATATCTGAAAATTTCATTATAAACCTTGTGGTAACCACTAATGAAAAATTGGAGTAGATACACAAAGGAGGAAGAATGTGGGGATTAACATTAAAGTAAGTAAATACCAAAAGATAACACCAAAAAAGGAAAAAAAAAAGCAAAAAGGAATCAAAGTCAGAAACTGGCATTCCTGATGGCCAATGGGAGAAGAATGAAGCATAAGCAAATCAGCTGCAAGAGAAAGGGAGCAGGGGGCAATAGTAGGAAAGATTGTTGCCCTGAACTACTCCTCAGTCTGGTTTTTATTATAGACAGTAATCAACAGAAGCATCAAAGAAAGCTAAATATTAATCATATGCCTTGTATAAAAACAAGGAGGAAGGCAAAATATGTCTGGTCAAGCAGTAAAGTTTATAGTTGAACGAGCACATGAAAGGACTTATATAATTAGCCACAGGTGCTGTGGGGATGGGGAGGGGATATAACGGAAAAATGAAGCAGGCAGCATTTCACCCTGAGCTAGCTGGGCATCCCCAGCTTCTCGGCTTCATGGCCATATATCGTCCTCTCCTCCAGAGGCCTGTTACCAGTATGTATTTCTTGAGGCTATATCTAAACCTGCTTGGTAACTAGTAAAATTTCCCATGGGTTGTATTTTAAGTTCTGATGGACAGTTACAAGAAACCAACAAAATGAAAGAGTTAAAACATTCCCTATCAGTAATTAATTAATTTTTTCAGGACTAAATTTCCCTATCAGTAGAAACATAGGGACTGAATGTATTAAAAAATAGTAACAGACATTAGACAAACAACAACAACAAAAAGATCTAACAATATGTTGCCAAAAACATTCACATCAACTTTTAAAATACAAATAGCTTGAATATGAAGGAATGGGAAAAGATAATTCATGCAAATGGCAAGGAAATTGTTGCAGAAGTTTTTGTGCATATGTAAGATAGATATATTTTAAGCCTAAAACACTTATAAGACACAAAGAAGGTCCTTAGTCATGATAGAGATACAAGAATTGCAAATATAGGCACAGCCAACATTGGAGCATCAAAATATTTGAAACATATTAATAGAATTGCAGGGAGATATAGATGGCAATAAAATATGGGTGGGGACCATGATACCGCATGTTCAGCACAGATCATCCAGATGGAAATGTGGTAAGGAATTGCAGACCTCAAGAGCACTCTGGACCACCTCAGCTGAAGAGACACATGCATAAGATTTTGTCTGTAAGTGCCATAATAAAAATTCTTCTCAAGTGCAGACCTAATACTCCCTATCACAGATCCTGTGCTGGACCATTTCAAATCATATTTTGTATACTTATTACCACAAGGATATGAAAAAAGAAATCACTTATTAAAGAAAAACTAAGCAATATAGTAGTAGGTGGAAATAACAACACACTCTTGAACAAGCAATGGGTCAAAGAAGAAATCAGAAGGAAAATCAGAAAGTTTGTTGGACAAAGGAAAATAAACAAATGTATCTGACGCTACAAGAACATTTCTATGAGAGCAGAAGATAGGGATGAATGGGTATATTAAGAATTAAAAAGACCTAGATAAAGTCACCTAAATGTATGCAATAAGGAACTAGGTAAAGAAATATTAAATCCAAAAGCTAGCAGATAAAGTGAGATAATAAACATTATAGAAGAAATAAATGAAATACAAACAAAACAATAGAAAAAAATTAGTGAAACTAACACTTAAGCTTTGGAAAGATTAACAAACTTGAGGAGCCTTGAGCTGGATAAATAGAGGAGAAAAGCAGACAGCTAAATTTATGAGAGAGGAAACATAACGACTGATTGGAGTATTGAAGGGAAAAAAGAAACCTTGAAGACCTCTAAAACAATTATGCCACCAAATTCAATAAATAAGAGAAAATGATAAATTCCTTGAATCCTACCACCTACCACGACTAGATATTGAAAAATGCAAAATCTGAGCAACCTCCTAATGACTCAGGAGGTTGAAGCAGTAATCAAACACCTCCAAAAACACAAAAGCCAGGACCAATTTATTTCCCTGGTTATCCCTTTTAGGCATTTAATGAACGTAATTTCCATTCTCCTCATCTATTCCAGAAATGAAGAGAAGGAACACTCTAATTTACAAGGCCCTAAGACCAAACTCAGATAAGAACATTATAAGAAATGAGTTATATACTCTTTTAATAAAATAAAAATAAAAACCATATGATTATTTATTTCTTCCTTTATCTAATGGTAAAGGGCCTGGTTCGGGTTTTTTTGTTGTTGTTGTTGTTGTTGTTGTTGTTTTGTTTTGTTTTGTTTTTTTAATTATGCTCAATAAGCCAGCATATCATCCACTATAAGTTTTTGACATAAGTTTTGACAAATGTTCAATGATTCTTTAGTTGCATATAAAAACCAGTGCTCAACATAACATGTGCTCCACCTCCTCAATACCCATTACCCAGTTACCTGATTCCCCCTATGCCTCTCCCTCCTGTAACCCTCAGCTTGGTTCCCAGAGTCCTGATTCTCTCCTGGTTTGTCTCTCTCAACGACTTCTTCCCCTTCAGTTTTCCCTTCCTTCTACTAATGTCCATGTTATTCCTCATGTACAACATATGAGGGAAGCCATATGATATTTGTCTGTCTCTGCTTGACTTGTTTCATTTAATGTAATGCAGTCCTGTTTCATCCATATTAATACAAAAACAAGGTGTTTATCCTTTCTGTTTGCTGAGGAATATTCCATTCCATATATGGACCACAACTTCTTTATCTACTAGTCTTTGGAAGGACATCTCACCTCCTTCCACAGTTCTGCTATGGTGGACATTGCAGGCCATCGATATATGCCATTTGTTTTGCACGGCATGTAGAGTTAAGTAATTGTGACAAGGAGTGCTGTCCAGTTCTCTTCCTTAAGGGTTAGCTATAATGCAGAATGTCACTGTCTTTCAAACCTGGCTTTTTCAAAGCTGTTTAAGGTAAAACAAGGTAGAGTGAGACCTAAATCATTATGACTGGTGTTTTACAAGATTGGAGATTAGGGCACAGGCAACATAATGCATTCATGCACTAGATACTAATCTTTCCCTTTAACAGTGGCTTTCCTTCCCTTTTTCATATACAGATATCCCATAGGGAAAAGAATCAAATTATGGATTCTCTGATACTTATGATGACAGTCTTCACAGATAGCTAATAAAATCCAACCCCAAGATATGCACATGGTCTTCAAATCCCAATCAGGGTGCTGATGACCATGAAAGGTGCCGCCTGAGGAAAGTTCACAGTTTACACCTGAAACCATGCCAAATACATGTTTGAAGTTCTATACAACAAAGGCATGAGTTCTTCTACAATCTCCAGACATTGAGCCAAAAAGATCATGCAGTCTACAAGGCTGATCTAGCAGAGAAGGCAGAATCAACAGTTTAGAACCTTAGGCCGAGGAGAGACTAATCTTTTTCGAGCAACAGTAGCAAGTGCAGAGCATTTTGGATAAGACTCACCCTCAAAGAGCAGCAATATTAAAGGCTTTTGTGCCAGTTTCAAAAAGGCAATGTACATCTCTGAAAGGACCCATTGAAGAGAATTCAAATCTGTAAGAATACTGAGGATTCTTACAAGGTGTTTCAGTTTCCCTCTATGGAACTGAATCAAGAAGTTGCTGCACAACCCTGTCTTAACCCTCTAATTTCCATCCCCCAGATACTTTCATGCAAAAACCTGACAGTGCATGGTATGGATGATGGCCAT
>RCUC01109957.1:0-12406 GCA_003697995.1 Taxidea taxus jeffersonii
CTTCTCTCCTTCACTGCCACCTCCATCACCACCATCACCTCTGCCATCACCTCCACCACCACCATCACCACCACCACCACCATCACTTCTTCCACCACCACCATCATGACCACCATCACCACCGTCACCTCCTCCACCACCTCCATCACCACCACCACCATTGCCATCACCACCACCGTCATCTTCACCACCACCACCTCTACTATCATCACCATCATCATCACCTCCTCTACCACCACCATCATGACCACCATCACCACCATCACAACCACCACCACCATCATGACCACCATCATCACCTTCCACTACCATCTCCCCCACCACCGACACCACCACCTCCACTCCATCCCATCCTGGCCTAAACACTTCCCTGCCTCTTAACTCGTCAGTTTTCACCACCTCTCCAAGAGGGGAGAATTACGATCTCCATTGTACAGATGAAAAACTGGGGCACAGGGAGGCAGGGCCACTCACCCATAGCCCTAGAGGCACCACGGGGTTGGGACTAGGGTGACGTGACCAAGGCCATGCAAAAGCACAGGGTCTGATCCAGTCTTTTTTTTTTTTTTTTAAGATTTTATTTATTTATTTGACAGAGAAAGATCACAAGTAGGCAGAGAGGCAGGCAGAGAGATAGAGAGGAGGAAGCAGGCTCCCCACTGAGCAAAGAGGCCAATGTGGGGCCCGATCCCAGGACCATCAGATCATGACCCGAGCCAAAGGCAGTGGCTCAACCCACTGAGCTACCCAGGCACCCCAATCCAGTCTTTATTTAAATTTTGTTCATAGTTTGTTCCTTAAGGATTTTTTGGCATTATTTTTGACTTCTAAAAATAGTGTTTTAAAATATTGTTTTATTGTTTTATCTTGCTTACTAAGTTTTTGCATCCTCCTAACTTTTGAGCCTGAGGTGAATACGTCACTTACCTACTCTAGCACCAGCCTCGGCAGAGCCGAAGTTGGAATCCAAAGCTGAGCTCTGGACTCGTCCCTGTGCTGCCCCTCTGCTTATACCTGGGTGCAGGCATGAGCTCACTTACATATTTTTTTTTTTCTTGGAAGTAAACTCTACACCCAGTGTGGGGCTTGAACTCATGACCCTGAGATCAAGAGTCAAATGCTCTATGGCTGAGAGGCGCCCTGCGTTTGTGTCTTCTTGCCTTCAGTAAACATTACTGTGGCAAGGTGGCATCGTAGAGGGCAGGGCCTGGAGATCAGAGAGTTCTGGGTCCTTCCTCCACTGCTCATTATTGAAGGGATAGCCTGTGGTTCAAGGCACAGACTCTAGGCCCAGAAGGCCTGGTTTGAAATCTTGCTCTGCCACTTGCTGGCTGTGTACGTTTGTGTTAGTTCCTTAAAGCCGCGCGCCCTGCATTTCTCCTCTGTAGAGAGGGATGCTGCCACTAACGTCTGCTCCCCAGCGTTATTGGGGGGGCGGAGTGTCAAATGAGTTAATTTCCGTAAAGCCCGTGGCATGTGGCATGGAGTAAATGCTTTTGAGTGTTAACTATCACTTTGCATCCTTGAGGAGATACCCCCTCTGTGCCTCAGTTTCCCCCTGTGTGAAAGCAGAACAGGAAGAGCCACCGCCCAGGCTGTTCTGAGGATTGGAGGGGATAACGTAGGCAAAGGGCCTCTCACATGGAAGGAGCTTCATAAAAGCTCCCTCCCTTATTTCAGGCCCAATGCTATATACTGGAGACAGATACAAAGACACAGGTCAAGTCCCCGAGGAACTGACTCATCTGCGGTGTGGACACTATGTTGACCTTTCAGTTCCCCCAAAGGCACCAAACCCGTGCCCTCTGTCCTCCACCTGCCTTGCTGTCCCCGCCTCTCCTATTATGGATCTAACTTCCGTTTGTCTTCATGTCAACTTAGCTGTCACATTCTCAAAGAAACCTTCCCTGACCCCACCCTGCCACCGACCTGTATTGTCGTCCTACTCTACGAGATCACTGTCTTCTCGACTCTTCCTCGATGGCACGTCTCACAACTGCAGTCGAAAACCTTTTATTTAATGACCTTTTTTCTTAAAGACGTTCTGTTGTTCGTTTGCCATCTTCCTCCCTCACTTCACAGTGAGGGCAGGGACGGGGCTTGTCTTACCCACGGGAGCCTCTGTCCTCAGCTCCTGGCAGGTGTGGCACATTTCCAAAGCCCTGTTCAAGCTCACAAGCTCTGGAGTCGTCTTGCCTGGGTTCAAAATCCCAGCTCCTGCAGTTAAGGACCCTGAGACCCAGGGAAAATTATTTCACTTCTCTGTGCCTCAGTTTTCTTTCCTGCAAAACGTGGAAAATGGTAACAACATCTGCTTTCCTAAGGTGTGATGATGACTGCAGGAAATAAACTGCCTAATTCCTGTAGAACTGTGCCTGGCCCATCCTCACGGGCCTGTTACTGTTTCAGCAGGTGCTGCTGGCTAGACTAACAACTGAAACACACGTACCCCGAATCTCAGGTGCTTAACACTTAACACATACGGTTTGCTTAAATGATCCACGTGGAACGTTTAAATGTAATGCCTGAATGTTCCCCATTCCAGCATGGGAACTCTGCACTATGCAGTAATCCTTTCTGGACCTAGGTTCCTTCTGCGGTGTTTCTTAACGTGGGGCGGAATTCAGAGTCTGTGAACTTGGATGCTGTCTTAGATTAGACTCCCTAGAAGCTGAGCCTGAGGAGGGGATTTTTTTTAAAGATTTTATTTATTTATTTGACAGAGAGAGATCACAAGCAGTCAGAAAGGCAGGCAGAGAGAGAGAGGAGGAAGCAGGCTCCCTGCTGAGCAGAGAGCCCGATACAGGGCTCGATCCCAGGACCCTGAGATCATGACCTGAGCCAAAGGCAGAGGCTTAACCCACTGAGCCACCCAGGCGCCCCAAGATTTTGTTTTTTTTAAGTAATCTCCACACCCAACATGGGGCTCGAACTCACGACCCCAAGATCAAGAGCTGCATGCACGCTCCCCCGACTGAGCCAGCTAGGCACCCTTATTGTGAATATCTTTGAAATATCCTTTCTGCTAATCTGTACTTCAAAATTATTGTGGTTAGTTCACTTGCTAGATATTTTGTTCAATGTGTTAATGAAGAAGAGAATGCATTCTATTACAGATTTGTTCCTCTAATATTTTGGTAATAGCATGTCAGTATAATTACATCCCTTTGTAATCCTATGTATTTTATGCATTTTAAAACATCATTCTGAGAAGGGGCCCATGAGTGTCACCAGATGACAAAGTGTCTGTGACACAGAAGAGATTAAGGCCCCATTTGGAGGTGTTGGCCTTCCCTCCATTCAAGCAGCAAGAGTGGGAAAGGAGAGGATGTAGAGGGTCACACATGAGGTTTTCACGGGCCAGGCCTGGAAAGAGCATGCATCATGTCTTCCCACAGTGCGCTGGCCAGGACTCAGTCACCTGACCGCACTGATTGCAAGGGGAATGTGGTCTGTCTGTGTGCCCAGAAGGAAGAAGGAAAGGTCTACGGAGTGCACAGCAGTCTGGCCCATGGGGTTCAATATATACTCACTGGCAGCCCGAATGAATGAATGCTGTGTCCGGCTTGTCTTTGGTGAGCAGAGGTCTGGTTTTCTGGAGGGATCCTGAGTGTCTACCATGTTGTTTCCTTAGGACAAGCCACGCTAAGGCCAAAGCTGAGGCAGCGGAACAGGCTGCCCTCGCTGCCAACCAGGAGTCCAGCATTGCCCGCACTGTGGCCAGGGAGCTGGCTCCGGATTTCTACCAGCCAGGTAGGGCCATCCAGGGTCGGGCAGCACAGGGGTAAGGGGAGGTCCCGGGGCTGGACCATTTTTCTTTTGGTTTGCTTGCTGGAAAGCTGAGATGCCCAAGTGTGTTCACAAATGTCTGTGAGTTCAAGCAACCAGGGAGGGAGGGCAGGTATGGCAAATGCATGGGATGCGATGACACAAGGAGACTTGTGCTGAGATGGGGGGTGGGGGTGCTGAATCCTGGTGGACTGGACCTACTCCAGGCTGCCTGCTCTTCCTGCTGCAGACAGGGTTGACAGCTGAGCTGGTAAAGCTTAGTGAAGGGATCCAGGATCCAGAATCTAGAGGAGCCAAGAATCAAGGGAGAATCAGGGAGTGAGGATCAGGGAGTATATTCACGTCCTGACTCCACTGCTAACCAGCTCAGTGACCTTGTTAAGTCCTTTCACTTCTGTAAACCTCAGTTTTCTGATCTATAAAATGGGAGTAAGAATAATACTTACCTTCTTGGGGGTTGGGTGGGTCAAATCATGTCAGGGGAGCACAGAGCCCCGCTGACAGCAAGCTCTTGGGAACTGTTGGCTCTGTCTCACTGTTATGACTGCATTCTGCACAGCCTAAGTCCTGTGTGGCTTGAAGAGCGGCTTTGGAAGCTCAGGGGGGCACTTCACCCAATCAGGCAGGGAGACCCTAGAGAAGGCCGCCCTCAGGAAAGGCTGTTTGAGCTGAATCTTGAAGGCTGAACGAGAGTTCACCAGGTCGGTGGGTCTCAAACATGACACAGCGCGCTGGGCCCACCCCGAGTTTTTGATTCAGTAGGTCTGGGGTCCGTGAATGTGCTTTTCTTTTCCTTTTTTTCTTTTTTAAGATTTTATTATTTATTTTGGAGATGGGGGGCAGAGAGCAGAGGGAGAGGGACAAGCGGACTCTGCACTGAATACCGAGCCTGACTCAGGGCTCAACCCCCGGACCCCACGATCACATCGAGTCGGAGGATTAACCGATGGAGACACACGGCCGCCCCCGAATGTGCTTTCCTGACAAGGATCAGGCAGGGCGGAAGCTGCTGGTTTGGGACCACTCACTGAGAATCACGGCCCCACGCGGGGCTATGTGGGCGGGGCAAACCAGGAGGAAGGGACTGCAGGTGCGAAAGCGCAGAGACTTGGAGCAGAGGGGCAGGCTCGGAGGCTAGAGAGTGGAGCAGGCAGGAACCGGTGGGGAAAGAGGCTGCCCAGTAAGAGGCGCCACGGCTGTGACAGAGACTTGGCTCGTGGGTGGAGTAGTGGGAGCCCAGGGGCTGGGAGGCTGCTGTTCTCCGCATTGAAGGTTTCATGGTGGGTGGCATGATCAGACTTGTATCTTCTAAACGTTATTCTGGCTGTAGCAGGGACGCCACAGGGGACCAGCTGGGGGACGTGGAGCGCAGCTGTGTTCCTGGGAGGCTAAGTTGCCTCCTGGCAAAGCGCTCCCCCTGCTGGCCCCAGGAAGAGCGACACCTCCCGGCGCTGCCCGGGTGGAGGTAGCGACAGCTACCCCGAGCTCCGCATTTTTCATGCATTTTTTCCCACTAACCCTTGCATTAGTATTTATGAAATAGGTACGATTAGGCCATTTTCCAGGTAAGGCAATGGAAGGAAATCAGTGTCGCGGTGAAGAGCATAAATCCTGGAGCCAGTCGGACTGGTCGTGGCTCTGAGAGGGGTGACTTTGGGCAAGTGATGTCACGTCTCTGTGCCTCCCTTTTGTCCCCTGTAAGCACGAGGCCAATAATAGCACGGACCTCTTAGGGTTGTTAAAAGGCCGCCGCGATGAGCTGCTCTTCGGAACCCGCTTGACGTGGTGCGGGGCCCACGCTAGACGGTCGGTGGGAAGGTGCCGGCCGAGTCACTAAAGCAGGCTGGGCGAGGTCGAAGGGCTCGCCCAGGGCTGGCGGTGGGACCCGGGTTCACGGCCAGCCTCGCTGGTTGTTCCTCCCCAACCCCCCCACCCTCCCGCAGGACCCGAGTATCAGAAGCGCCGGCTGCTGCAGGAGATCCTGGAGAACTCGGAGAGCCTGCTCGAGCCCCCGGAGCGGGGCCCAGGGGCCGCGGGTCCCCCGCCGCGCTCCCGCGAGAGCCCGCAGCTGCACGAGCACGAGCCCCTCGGGCCCGAGGGCGGCCCCCAGTCGCCGGCCGGGACGCCCCCGCAGACCAAGCGGCCCCGCCCGGCGGCGACCAAGGACCGCCTGGCGAGCCCGGGCGCCTGGAACGGGGAGCCGGGCGCCCAGGGCAGCCGGCCGCTCACGCCGTCCGAGGGCGCGGGTCGCCGCAGCCCCGCGCGGCCGCCCACCGAGCACATGGCCATCGAGGCGCTGCAGCCGCCGCCCGCGCCGTCGCAGGAGCCCGAGGTGGCGCTGTACCGGGGCTACCACAGCTACGCCGTGCGCACCGCGCCGCCCGCGCCGCCGCCCTTCGAGGACGAGCCCGAGCCCCAGCCCGAGGCCCCCGGGCCGGACTCCGCGCCGCCGTCGCCGGCCGCCGCCCCGCCGCGGGCCCCCGAGCTCCCGCCCGAGTCCCCGGCCAAGCTGGAGCCCAAGCCCATTGTCCCCAGGGCCGAGCCCAAGGCCAAGGCCCGCAAGACTGAGGCCCGAGGGCTGACCAAGGCGGGGGCCAAGAAGAAGGCTCGGAAGGAGGCGGCGCTGGCGGCCGAGGCCGAAGTGGAGGTGGAGGAGGTGAGGCTCGTGGCAGAAGGACGCGCCCCAGCTCGGGTCCCCCAGGGGCGCTTGGGCTCCACGTGGGATTCCAGTGCGGAGGATTTGGGGGTGGGGAGGGTGATGACACAGGATGGGGCAGGGGAAAACCCCGGCAGGGATGTGGGCTTAGTCAAGTGTCGCCTCATCAGGACTTGGTAGCATGAATCCCTGCCGAGTCCCCCGCCCCCCACCTTGGGGCAGGGGGCGGGCCTTTGTGCCTGCGCTCTGGTCAGCAGGAGGCGGTGCTTTGGAGAACAGGTGCCAGGGAGCCTTAAGCAGCTAGGGAGGAGTGAGCGCACCTGGGGAACTAGGGCCATCTGAGCTGAGCACCAGCAGCATCTGCTGCAAGGTGTAGCAGGGAGGGCTTCCTGGCAGTGGAGGAAGGACCCAGTAGGGCTTATTAGAGGGGCCTGGGAGCTAGAAACACAGGGATCTCGGGTGAGGCAAAGTTGTGTGGACTGATGGATGCCATCCAGGGGGGGTGGAATTAGAAAGGAAGGCATCTTCTGGCTTCCAGGCCCAGCACTGCCCACTGTGCTTTGGAACACATCCTTGTCCCTCTCTGGACCCTAGATGGTTTGGTTACTCGTTTCCCAGAATCCTTCCAGCTCTGACGGTCTGCTGTCCAGGTGCTGGACACAGCAGTGAGCAAAATGAGGGGTGTTCTCAGGAGGGTTCTTTCAGAAGTTTCTGCTCCTCTGTCCAGCCTTGTTGGGTCTTGGGTGGGGGATGTTTCCGAGGCCGCAGGAACTCAGCTTCTCTCCACTGCTCCCAGGTCCCCAACACGGTCCTTATCTGCATGGTGATCTTGCTTAACATCGGTCTGGCCATCCTCTTCGTTCACCTCCTGACCTGACCCTTCTGCCAGGTGCGTCCCCCCTCCCCCCGGCCGGAGCCTGTGGAGAGCTCTGGGCACCAGGGTGTTGGGGGAAGGATGTTGCCCCCTGGGCGTTGGTCCTGCAGCTGATTGAGGCCCGGCCCCCAGCAGAGGCAGGGACGACATATTTGTGGATTTGGTAGATCATGGTCTGACCACCATTTACTGAGCAGCTGCTCTGCTGGGATCTAGGGACACAGCAGGGACCCACTCCTGCCCTAAGAAATGAGGTGAAGATGAGAGTAAACCCTTAACTTACAGCTCATTATGCAGAAGTCAGACATCCAGACGTGAGGCCGAACAGCCTCTCCCCAGACTCCCACGGTCTCACCGGAGCTTGCCTGAGATGGGCAGGCCCTCTTCTCTCTGCCCTCCCTTTCTCTCTTGCCCACTTCAGTCCATAATCCCTCTGCCCCTAGTCCTCCAGTCCTCTCCCAGCCCTCCCTTCCAGAAACCCTGCTGTCGGTCAGTGGTTGCCCCGCGCTGAACTGGGAGGGCTTGGGAAGGCCTGGTGAAAAGGAGCTGGGCAGGGCTGGCCTGGGCGGAAGGAAAGTGGCTCTCATGGGTCTCAGGGTGAAGTATCCACGAGAAAGAAAATCTTTTCCCTGCTAGGACCAGCCTTCACTCCACAAATCCTGTGCCTGGCGATGCTAACAGTTTCTGCCTCTTGCCCTGCCCCCAACCTAAGACGCCACCCCACCCCCCTTTCTCAGGCCTAGCTTAGTGTGGGCTGGAGGTCCCCACTCAGTCCCAGGAAAGGAGAAGGACTCCCTGTCCAGTCACCCAGTGAATAGCCAGTGACAATATTAGCCTGGTAGGTGGTGCCCTAGGGCTGAGCGCTGGGCTCTGCTGGGGCCCGTGTTTCACCGGGATCTGGGCCTGTTGGCTGTAAGGACTGACACCTCATGGCCCGAAGGGTGGAAGGGCCAACCAGGTGACAGCAGGATGGGGAAGGCTGGGAGAGCGTACCAGGCCCAGGGACAGCAAAGCTGAGAGAGGCCTCAGGGAGCCTCAGGGACTTGACTCTGATTCTGTTGAGTCGGGCTGCCCTGGGGGCTGGGAGAGGTGGGTCCTGGCCCCAGAGAACATCCCGCCTGAGGCTTGAACCCCACCTCGGACCTGGCCCAGACTCTTCCTTTCTCCCTCCCTCCCTCCCTCTCTCACCTGAGCCTCTCGCGCTCTCTCTCTGCAGAGCCAGGAGTTCCTGCCGAGGATGTGAGGACCCACCTTTCTGCGTTACCAGGCCGGGTGGCACTGAGGTCCAGCTCGTCTCCACACCACATCTCTTTAAGGAGGCCTCCCCTGGCCCCGGCGCTGGGTGACAGAGGTGCCCAGAGGAAAGGAATGTGCTGGGGATCCTCCAGAGCCCTGTGCCCGGCCTCGAAGGAAGAGCCCTGGTCTCTTGAGCATGCCTGTCCCTCATCCTCCCCTGTTCTCTCACCTTGCTGCTAGGGTCCCCCTTCCCTGAGCTTTTGTGTGTTTTGGGAGAGGTCACTAAACCAGGATAGTAATACTAACTCCCAGCCCCTTTCCTTCCACCGCTGCCCCCTTTCTGGCTGCTGAAGGAGTGACAGATCCCTGGAGCGGGCGAGCGGGGAGCCATGCCCCGACGCGGCAGAGGCCCTGCCTTGAGTGGGCTCCGCGCAGCACACACTCTGTCCCTTGCTTCCAGATGTTTTGGACGACAACAGAGGAAGTGGACGTGCTCAGTCTGAGTATCCCGGGACACAGTGTTCCTGTCTCCTCCCACCAGTCCGGTCCGCTTCCCTTCTGGACCAAGAGAAGAAGGGGGGACACAAGGCACTGGAGCCTGGGCCGGAAGCCCGGCTCAGGGGCCATTAGGATGGCCCCAGTCTTTGAGAGTGCCTGAGCCCGAGGCTGCATCACCTGGGGCTTCCAGTGTGCCCAGAGCGCTAAAGGGCCACCCCACAGGAGCCCCGGGGCCACGAGGGGAGCACTAGCGGGGTGGCCTGTGAATCGGTCTGTCCGTTTCCCGCACCGGGGAAACCAGCGCAGCCTCAAGGGAGAATGAGCACGGAAGCCCTCGGAAGCCTGGGCAGGTTTCCCTGCGGCACCCTCTCAGGCAGGGGCCGAAGACGGGCTGTTCGGCAACAGTCGTTTCCCAGGGAGAGAAGAGCAAGTCTGGGGTCCCCGATGGGGGTCGTCCGTTGAATACGGAGCCCCTTGGCTTGCTTGGCAGAAGATGGTATTTGCATGTAGCTCATTACAGATGTTTTGTACCACACCGGGTCTCTGGTCCCTTGTGCTTGCGGCTGGGTGGAGGCCGAGGGCTCACGGCCCCCTGCACCTGGGAGGATGGAGGGAAAGGGCGTCTGGGCCCCTCCAGACCCAGGGAAGGTGGTGACAGTGGCATCCAAGCAGAGCCGCGGGGATGCTCTCCCTGCTTCTGTTTCTGTGGACCTTGGGGCTTTGGTGTCCAGCTCCCCAGGGCAGCTCCCCAGCCTCAAGTCTGTTTCTGATGAGGTTGGCCTAGCCTTTCCCGCTTGGGCACCTTCCTCCAGCTCTGCAAGTGCTGTTTCATCGGCCGCTGGGGCCTCATGACGGGGCTGGGATCCTGGACTGCGGTTTCTCCCATCCTCAGGCAGCCCGCGGCTCCGCACCTGCTTTCGGGCTTGTCTGGACTCCGAGGGAATGACGGGGCTGGCCTGGGGGACACTGCTCAGGGCTGGTGGGCTCCAGGCCTCGGCTCTGAGGACATTGTCCAGGTTTGGGGCTGGCCCGGTGCTGGAGATAAGCCTCTGGGTACCAGAGCTGCCGGGCCTAGGGTTAGGGCTGGTGCTTGGGGTGAGGCTTTCGGGCGCTACAGTAATTCGGTCTGTACAGTAATAAACCTGCACCTGCTCGCGGGCTCCGGAGGGGCTGTGGTGTCTGCCTGTGGGCCTGGCCTGAGGGCCCGGCTGAAGGGCGCAGGAGAGGCTGGGGCCCTGTCTTTTTCTTACAGTTCCCGTAATACCTCCTGTGGGGCAGCCGAAGGGCTTCAGGTCACCTGGGGCAAATCAAAGACTTTCTAAGGCAAACTGTGAATTTCTGAAGCAGATTTCCAGAACCTTCCCTGAGCAGCGTATGGTAGAAGAAAGAGCCCACCCTTTGAGGCTGGGTCTTCCTGGCCTCCTGTCCTGCCCAGCCACTTATCTCTCCTCGGACCCTCAGTTTCCCCATCTCTAAACGGGGGGATGTAACAGTACCTCCCTCCCTCCTGAGACCGTGGTGGGGATTCCGCGAAGCGTTCCTGGGGTGAAGCCCAGCTGAGGAAGCAGTGGAGATGTGGAGACTTGGATCATGGCTGCCGAGCACCCCAGTACCTCTTGCTCTTTGGTTGAGGACCCCGGAAGCCCTAAAGGCATGGAGACAACCCAAGCCCCAGCTAGATAGTCACAGAGTGTCTCAAGGGGGGGCGGGGGAGACCTAGAGGCCACCTTCCTTCTCTACAGAGGCCCAGAGAGGAGGGATTGCCGGAGGCCACACAGCGTCAGCGGCAGGAAAGCAGTTTGTCCCGACACATGAGTGAGGAAGCACTTCCCGAGAAGATGTCCCACAGCTGGCTGCCCCGTGGGACAGGGTCCCTCCCTCCTCCACCTCGCCGCTCCCCTGGCAGCTCCCAGAGTGAGTGGGAGACCAGGACTCCCCTCCTCTCCCTGGTGCCACCACGGGCTCCCTGTGTGCCCGCCATTCTCCCCTGTGCCTCAGTTTCCTCTTCTGCCAAGGAGAACAGAATCCCTGCCCGTGGCTTTCTTCACAGGCAGTGTCATGAGAACCAGATGAGGGGGACTGTGGGCAGTAAAGGGGTATTCTAAACCCTGGAATGATCCAGAAATCCCAGGAAGAAGGACGGGCTCAGAGGGACCACTGGAGGGGTGGTGAGGATAGGAAAGAGGAGATGGAGGGAACTGCTTAAATCTGCAGGGGTTCTAACAAAACCCACTGCGGGAAGGAGGGTCTGTAGACGTGTGTGTGTGTGTGTGTGTGTGTGTGTGTGTATGTGTGTAGGAAATGGGAGTGAGGGGTGAGGGCAGAGGGTGACTGCATTAGAATCACCTTGGACAGTTTGAAAAGAAGGCTCATTTGGAGGATGGGAAGGGGAAATTAAAGAAAGAAAAAAAAGAAATGTCATTTCCGAGCCCGGTAGGAACCTCCTAGTCAGGGAGGGTTGGTCAGAGTCGGGCGCCCCCTGGTGGCTCAGGTGCGCACACGGACTGTCCCGCTCTTGGCCAGAGCCCACTATAGGAAGTTGGGCCCATGCTCTGCCATGTCCAGGCTTCATTTAAGGTGTCTTGTGCCATAGGGGAACTTGAAACCACCCCATGGGCATTGCCTGGGCCTATGACCACTGACCACTACCTTGGGGTCTTGGCAGGAAGCTTCCAGGGCAGTGGGAAAGGTACTCAGGGAGCAAGCAGAGGTCCTTCTGTTGGGGTATCTGGGCAGAAGGAACTTCAGTTTGTTGGAAAAAGAGCCCAGGACCCTGCAAAGAGGCATGTGAGCAGGGGGAGGAGGAGAGGGGCTGCTGTGGGACTTGCTGCTCCAGAGAAATGGGAGGAGGCCCTGAACTCCGTACCCCAGCCTAGCCTCGGGTCCTCCAGCCTCTGGGGACGGCTCAGCAGGAAGTCACCTCTCCTGGCAGAAAAACAAGTGGGGTGAAGGGTGCGTGTGGAGTGGGGGTCCATCTGGAGATAACGACAGTTCAAAGTGTCCCCCATCCCCGGTACCCCCCCGGGCCCCTCCTGTCTGGGGGGAAAGTAACTGCTCACCCCCCCTTCGGGGGGGGGGGGGGGGTGGTGTTTGAACGTCCCAGGGGAATTTTCACTGTAAAAGACAAGTCTGGAAAGAGCAATGCATAATCAAAGGAAGACTTTGCTCTGGCGAGATTTCAGGTATCCACAGGGGGTCTGTTTTCTTGGTGAGGGACTCCAAGGCAGAGTAGCCCCTCCTCAGCTCCACCCAATAAAAGAAAAAAGTAACAGGACGTCCGTCTGTTTCTCCTCCTCACAAGACGGAAGGATATTGGCCCCGTGGGGCCAGTGGTGTTCTGAGTGCTAGGATCG
>ML098018.1:0-33053 GCA_003697995.1 Taxidea taxus jeffersonii
TCCCTACACTTTGAAGAGTTTTGATTAGGAAGGGATGTTGCACTTTGTCAAATGCTTTTTCAGCATCTATTGAGAGCATCATATGGTTATTGTTCTTTCTTTTGTTAATGTATTGTATCACATTGATTGATTTGCGGATGTTGAACCAACCCTGCTGCCCTGGAATAAATTCCACTTGGTCGTGGTGAATAATCCTTTTAATGTTCTGTTGGATCCTATTGGCTAGTATTTTGGTGAGAAATTTCGCATCTGTGTTCATCAAGGATATTGGTCTCTAATTCTCTTTTTTGATGGGATGCTTGTCTGGTTTGGGGATCAAGGTGATGCTGGCCTCATAAAATGAGTTTGGAGGTTTTCTTTCCATTTCTATTTTTTGGAACAGTTTCAGGAGAATAGGAATTAATTATTCTTTAAATGTTTGGTAGAACTCCCCTGGAAAGCCATCTGGCCCTGGGCTTTTGTTTGTTTGGAGATTTTTGATGACTGTTTGAATCTCCTTATTGGTTATGGGCCTATTCAGGTTTTCTATTTCTTCCTGGTTCAGTTTTAGCAGTTTATATGTCTCTAGGAAAGCATCCATTTCTTCCAGATTGTCAAATTTGCTGGCATAGAGTTGCTCATAATATGTTCTTATGATTGTTTGTATTTCTTTGGTGTTGGTTGGGATCTCTCCTATTTCATTCATGATTTTATTTATTTGGGTCCTTTCTCTTTTCTTTTTGACAAGTCTGGCCAGGGGTTTATCAATCTTATTAATTCTTTCAAAGAACCAGCTCCTAGTTTCATTGATTTGTTATATTGTTTTGTTTGGTTTGGTTTGGTTTGGTTTCTATTTCATTGATTTCTGCTTTGATCTTTATTCTTTCTCTTCTCCTGCTGGGTTTAGGCTTTCTTTGTTGTTCTCCCTCGAGCTCCTTTAGGTGTAGGGTTAGGTTGTGTACTTTAGAACTTTCCTGTTTCTCGAGATAGGCTTGTATCACTATATATTTTCCACTCAGGACTGCCTTTGCTGTATCCCACAGATTTTGGACTGTTGTGTTTTCATTATTATTTGTTTCCATGTTTTTTTTTCAATTCTTTAATTTCCTGGTTGACCCATTCATTCTTTAGAAGGATGCTGTTGAGTCTCCATGTATTTGGCTGCTTTCCAAATTTCCTCTTGTGATTGAGTTCTAGCTTCAGAGCATTGTCGTCTGAAAATATGCAGGGAATGATCCCAATCTTTTGATACAGGTTGAGACCTGATTTATGACCCAGGATGTGATCTATTCTGGAGAATGTTCCATGGGCACTAGAGAAGAATGTCTATTCTCTTGCTTTGGGATGGAATGCTCTGAATATATCTGTGATGTCCATCTGGTCCAGTGTGTCATTTAAGACCTTTATTTCCTTGTTGGTCTTTTGCTTGGATGATCTGTCCATTTCAGTGAGGGGTGTGTTAAAGTCTCCTACTATTATTGTACTCTTGTCAATGTGTTTCTTTGATTTTGTTATTAAGTGCTTTATATAGTTGGCTGCTCCCATGTTAGGGGCATAGATATTTAAAATTGTTAGATCTTCTTGTTGGACAGACCCTTTGAGTATGATATAGTGTCCTTCCTCATCTTTTATTATAGTCTTTGTCTTAAAATCTAATTGATCTGATATAAGGATTGCCACCCCAGCTTTCCTCTGATGGCCATTAGCATGGGAAACTGTTTTCCACCCCTTCACTTTCAATCTGGAGGTGTCTTCGGGTCTAAAATGAGTTTCTTGTAGGCAGCATATTTATGGGTTTTGTTTTTTTAATCCATTCTGAAACCCTGTGTCTTTTGATTGGGGCAATGATCCCATTTATGTTCAGGGTAACTATTGATAGATATGAATTTAGTGCCATTGTATTGCCTGTAAGGTGATTGTTACTGTATATTGTCTCTGTTCCTTTCTGATACTTTTAGGGTCTCTCTTTGCTTAGAGGACCCCTTTCAATATTTCCTGTAGAGTTGGTTTGGTGTTTACAAATTCTTTCAGTTTTTGTTTGTCCTGGAAGCTTTTTATCTCTCCTTCTATTTTCAATGATAACCTAGCTGGATACAGTATTCTTGGCTGCATGTTTTTCTCGTTTAGTGCTCTGAATATATCATGCCAGTTCTTTTTGGCCTGCCAGGTCTCTGTGGATAAGTCTGCTGCCAATCTAATATTTTTACCATTGTATGTTACGGACTTCTTGTCCCATGCTGCTTTCAGGATTTTCTCTTTGTCGCTAAGACTTATAAATTTTACTATTAGATTGCAGGGTGTGGACTGATTCCTATTGATTTTGAGGGGTATTCTCTGCACCTCCTGGATTTTGATGCTTGTTCCCCTTGCTATATTATGGACATTCTCTACAATAATCCTCTCCAGTATACCTTCTGCTCCTGGTCCAGTAGTTATTTGTCTCTATTTTGCTCAGCTTCTTTATTCTCTCTCATTTGGTCTTCTATATCACTAATTCTTTCTTCTGCCTCATTTATCCTAGCATTAAGAGCCTCCATTTTTTATTGCACCTCATTAATAGCTTTTTTTTTATTTCAACTTGATTATATTTAATTCTTTTATTTCTCTAGAAAGGGCTTTTATTTCTCCTGACAGGATTTCTCTAATATCTTCCATGCCTTTTTCGAGCCTGGACAGAACCTTGAGAATCGTCGTCCTGAATTCCAGTTCTGACATATTACCAATGTCTGTATTGATTAGGTCCCTATCCTTCGGTACTGCCTACTGTTCTTTTTGTGTGTGTGTGGTTAATTTTTTCTGCCTTTTCATTTTGTCCAGATAAAAATCCACTGTTCTCCTTGTTAAGTGAACTTGGTCTTGGCTGGATTTCTTTTTGATCTTCTGGGGGAAGGGCTTGTTGTAGTGATTTTCAAGTCTCTCTGCCCCAGGCAGAATTGCACCTCCTTTACCAGGGGCTGGGCTAAGTAATCCTCTCAGGTTCGCTTTCTGGAGCTTTTGTTCCCTGAACGCTTTCTGTAGAGTTCTGGAGGACGGGAATGAAAATGGCGGCCTCCCAATCTCAGGCTCAGAGGAGCCGAGAGCTGGGGTCCCCAGTCTTCAGTGTGCCTTCAGAGAAAAGCATTTAATCACTCCCGTCTCCCCAGCCTCTGGCCGTGCTTGGAGAAAATCGTGCATAATCAGTCCCATCTCACTGGCTTCTGGCTGCGCTCCTAGCTCACCCAGCCTGTGACCAAGCGTCTCTGTCTCTGGCAGAGTCCCACCTGGAGTCTCCAAATCCCATAGATCCCTGAGCTCTCCCAGGTCGCAGTCTCCCTGGATCTTCTGGGGACCCCTCGCACAGAGCACCAGCCCGTGTCACAGACCACGGCTATAGGAAACCCCGAGTTGAGAGCTCACTCCTCGGCTCTGTCTCCGCACCCAGCTTCCCCGCTCTAATACCTGTGAGCTCTGGGACACTCAGACACCCCCGATCTGTGACTCCGCGGGACCTGAGTCCACGCTGTCTCCGTGAGGTCTTCACCCCAGGTTAGCCTCTGGAGCGATGTCCCTCCGTGGAGCAGACTTTTTAAAGTCCTGATTTTGTGCTCCATTGTTCCGCCACTTGCCGGGAGCCGGCCCCTCCCCCCGGGGTCTATCTTCCCGTCGCGTTGGATTCACTTCTCCGCTGGTCCTACCTTTTAGAAAGTGGTCGATTTTCTGTTTCTAGAATTGTTCTTCTCTTCGATCTCTTGTTGGATTCGTAGGTGTTCGGAATGGTTTGATAGGTTATCTAGCTGATCTCCTACTGCCTGATGTCATCTCAGCCTGCTACTTCTCCGCAATCTTGACTCTTCTGAATGGGATTTTGATAGGGATTGCATTAAATGTGTAGATTGCTTTAGGTTGCATAGACATTTTCACAATATTTATTCCTCCAATCCATGAGCATGGAACAGTTTTCCATTTCCTTGTGTCTTCCTCAATTTCTTTCATGAGTACTTTATAGTTTTCTGAGTATAGACCGTTTGCCTCTTTGATTAGGTTTATTCCTAGGTATCTTATGGTTTTGGGTGCAATTGTAAATGGGATTGACTCCTCAGTTTCTCTTTCTTCTGTCTTGTTGTTGGTGTAAAGAAATGCGACTGATTTCTATGCATTGATTTTATAATCTGACACTTTACTGAATTCCTGTACAAGTTCTAGCAGTTTTGGAGTGGAGTCGTTTGGGTTTTCCACATATATTATCATATCATCTGCAAAAAGTGATGATTTGACTTCTTCTTTGCCTATTTGGATGCCATTAATTTCTTTTTGTTGTCGATTGCTGAGGCTAGGACTCCTAGTACTATATTGAAGAGCAGTGGTGATAACAGACATCCCTACCATGTTCCTGACCTTAGCAGAAAAGCTCTCAGTTTTTCTCCATTGAGAATGATATTTGCGGTGGGTTTTTCATAGATGGCTTTGATAATATTGAGGTATGTGCCCTCTATCCCTACACTTTGAAGAGTTTTGATTAGGAATGGATGCTGTACTTTGTCAAATGCTTTTTCAGCATCTATTGAGAGTATCGTATGTTCTTTGTTTAATTAATGTATTGTATCACATTGATTGATTTGTGGATGTTGAACCAACCTAGCAGCCCCTGGATAAATCCCACTTCGTCCTGGTGAATAATCCTTTTAATGTACCGTTGGATCCTAATGGCTAGTATTTTGGTGAGAATTTGCATCTGTATGCATCAAATGTATTGGTCTGTAATTCTCTTTTTTGATGGGATCCTTGTCTGGTTTGGGGATCAAGGTGATGCTGGCCTCATAAAATGTGTTTGGAAGAATAGGAATTAATTCTTCTTTAAATGTTTTGTAGGAATCCCCTGGGAAGCTTTCTGGACCTCGACGTTTGTTTGTTTTGATATTTTTGATGACTGTTTCAATCTCCTTACTGGTTATGGGTCCGTACAGGTTTTCTATTTCTTCCTGGTTCAGTTGTGGGAGTATATATGGATCTAGGAATGTTTCCATTTCTTCCAGATTGTCAAATTTGTTGGCGTAGAGTTGCTCATAGTATGTTCTTATAATTGATTGTATTTCTTTGGTGTTGTGTGTGGTCTCTCCTGTTTCATTCATGATTTTATTTATTTGGGTCCTTTCACTCTTCTTTTTGATAAGTCTGGGCAGGGGTTTATCAATCTTATTAATTGTTTCACAGAACCAGCTCCTAATTTCCTTGATTTGTTCTATTGTTTTTTTTTTTTGTTTTTTTGTTTGTTTGTTTTGTTTTGTTTTTGGTTTCTATTTCATTGATTTCTGCTTTGATCTTTATGATTTCTCTTCTCCTGCTGAGTTTAAGCGCTCTTTGTTGTTCTTTCTTGAGCTCCTTTAGGTGTAGGGTTAGGTTGTGTATTTGAGACCTTTCCTGTTTCTTGAGAAATGCTTGTATGGTTATATATTTTCCTCTCAGGACTGCCTTTGCTGTGTCCCACAGATTTTGAACCAATGTGTTTTCATTATCATTTGTTTCCATGATTTTTTTCAATTTTTTTTTTTTTAATTTCCTGGTTGACTCATTCATTCTTCAGAAGGATGCTGTTGAGTCTCCATGTATTTGGGTTCTTTCCAAGTTTCCTCTTGTGATTGAGTTCTAGCTTTAGAACACTGTGGTCTGAAAATATGCAGAGAATGATCCCGATCTTTTGATACCCGTTGAGACCTGATTGATGATCCAGGATGTAATCTATTCTGTAGAATGTTCCATGGGCACTAGAGAAGAATGTATTCTTTTGCTTTGGGATGGAATGTTCTGAATATATCTGTGATGTCCATCGGTCCAGTGTGTCATTTAAGACCTTTATTTCCTTATTGATTTTTGCTTGGATGATCTGTCCATTTCAGTGAGGGGAGTGTTAAACTCTCCTACTATTTTGCCTTATCAATGTGTTTCTTTGATTTTGTTATTAATTGGTTTATATAGTTGGCTGCTCCCATGTTAGGGGCATAGATATTTAAAATTGTTGGATCTTCTTGTTGGACAGACCTTTTGAGTATGCTATAGTGCCCTTCCTTATCTCTTATTATAGTCTTTGGCTTAGAATCTAACTGATTTGATATAAGGTTTGCTACCCTAGCTTTCTTCCAATGTCCATTAACATCCTAAATTGTTTTCCACCCCATCTCTTTAAATCTGGAGGTGGAGATTTCCTGTGGAACTGGTTTGGTGTTGGCTAGTTCTTTCAGATTTTCAGGTTTTTTTTTTTTTTTTTTTTTGGTCTGTCTGTTTGTTTGTTTGTTTTTTGTCTTGGAAGCTTTTTATTTCTCCTTCTATTTTCAATGATAAAGCCTAAGGAATTTAATGTGACCAAGCACAGTATAGACAATTAACACTATCAGAAAACAACTAATGCCAAAGTCAGAAAAATAATGATATGAAGAGTATGTTATATTGCAAGAATTAATAGTTTACTGCTGGTTGCAATAATTTATTGCTGTGACAGGAATTCTGAAATTTAAGGAATGAAGGAAGGAGCTTGTATCTTTTATGTTGAAGGTAATCAATAAAAACATGTTGAAGAGTTGCAGGTATGACACTGTAATCAAGCTAAAAGGGAATTTCTCTAGTCACCTATAGCTATTGGCTTAATGAGAAATGTGACATATTCACATGAAGATTGGGAAAAATACACTGCCTTAAAATCATCTAAGGAATACATTCCCAAGTGGGCAGAAAACAACTTTGCAAAGTGGAAAAGCAAAACAGACTTTGTTGTAGCAAATTTATAAAACAGGAGTTCAACATCCCTTTTCTCCATTTCCAACAGAGTCACTGTGGACTTTGGGGCATGGATTAATAGCAATTGGACATATAAAGGGGAATTTGTTCCAAGAAGAATAACATACACACGTTTATTTTCTTTTTTTTTAATTTAATTTATTTATTTGAGAGAGAATGAGAGTCAGAGAGAGAGAGAGTATGAGAGGGAGAGGGTCAGTGGGAGAAGCAGACTCCCTGCATAGCTGGGAGCCTGATGTGGGACTCGATCCCAGAACTCCGGGATCATGACCTGAGCCGAAGGCAGTTGCTTAACCAACTGAGCCACCCAGCCGCCCCCACACGTTTATTTTCTGTGGGTTTATATTTACTCTTATGTATATTGAATTAATTATTCATTTGAATCATTTTGTTATAAATATAATTTAAGGAATTGACATTAGCACTCTAATTATGCTCTTAGATATTAGTTTTTTCACATACAAGATGACATGACTTTGAACCATAAATTATATCAAAGGAAAATAAGGTACATATTATCTTTGTTATAATGATAAAAATGTTCACGTGTTTTTTATTAATCCAGAGGATACATATTTCTGTTTATTCTAAACTAATTACAGACTCATTGTGTTCCTTTGTCAAAGCCTCCTCTTAGACCACCAATGTCTGATATTAACTTTCACTCTATTTTCATCTTTGAATATCATGGAGCACATGTCATTTGTTTTGGGAAAAATCAGAAGCATCCAGATGAACCCAAGAATATTGTGTCATCATTTACTATAATATATGTTGCTAAACTTAAATAAATTTGCTCTATTTCCTGCTTGCCTCAATTTAAGGTAACTTGTGTTGAACTGTAATTCATGGATTGTTGAAAATTCATCAATATACTGTTTAGTTTCTCATGAAAATATAAAAAAAAAAAAACCTTTTATGTTAACAGAAAAGGCTACGATTTCCACCACATCTTATTATTTTAATTAAAATGATCCATTGTGACTGATTGCATATGGTAATGATTTGTAGATTAAGTTGTCAGGAATATGGGCTGCTATGGCTCAGTGGTCAACTTTCATAGAGCTTACAATGGACACTGTATTTTGAGGCTTTATTGTTATATCCAGCATAAGAAAGTTTTTTCCTTGATCAGAGAATTATTTCTTTTCTGTCTCAATGTCTTCTCAGTAAAACAGATTACTTTTTTTTTTTACACCCACTTTATTTAACACAACAGTCATGCTCTATTGGAAAGGAAACTTCATATAAAATCTCAATTTACATGAAAATGGTCCATCTCTGGAGTCAATTAAACTTTGAACTTTACACAGACGTTTATTCTGTCATAAATTTGTAAGATCATGCAAATTAGCCAAGGAATCTTTGAAGAATTGAGGAAAAAAATAAGATAATACAGTCTAGAAAAATGAACAATGTGGTCACTTAGTTGTCTTGCAGATTTCCACAGCAGCAGACACATTTCCATTTTAGGTAACTTCAATCTAGGTATAGCTATAACTTTCACTGACAGGCTTTTCTTAATTGCATGATTTAGTGAATAACAAATTTATCATGTGTATGTCTTACTTGGAGGATTGATCTACTATTCTTGCTGCACCTGAATGTAAATGTTCACATGTGAAAGCTGAGTGGGGCTTTCACAAGTGAAGCTGAGGAAAGGAAAATGAAATGGGAAAATAAACGTCATTGTGCAGGATGTACTAAATGTACAATTTTACATGTTTTACCTACTTTAATTTTCACGAGAACTCTGCAATTACAATTATTGCTCGTATGCATTTTTCAGCTAGTTTTGAAATTATATAGCCATTAAGCATTAATATTGTGGTCAAATCTAGCTCTGTTCTATTCAGCTTAATCATCACTTCCTTCAGAAACTCTTCCGTAACACCATCATGTCTTCTACTACTGTGATTGCTTTCAGAAATTTCCTAGGTGTCAAAGTACTTTGTGCATCTCTATGTTTCCAGATTACTTTTTAATTGTCCATGTATACATGTTTCTCCCACACTAGACTTTGTACTCTAGCAAGGAAAACCTATGTCTTATGTTTTTCATACAGTAGGTCTAGCATAATATCTGACACACAGTTAAGTTCTCAGGGAATGTTTGTTAAATGATGACCAAATGACTTTAAAATCTATAATATTTTAAGCTATCTTCTAGTATCCTGATCTCCCAACTTCATTCAATCAGAAGTCATGTCTTCCTTTTCTGATCTTGCCAATCAGGTTGTTTTCTCTGAAGGCACTTATTGCTTCTGGCTCAGTAGTATAGTTATTTTACACTTATCAAATTTTCTCTACCATAACATAAACTCTCTTAGGGGGTTGTTTTCTTATTATTTCCTTAGCAACCAAGCACAATGGTTCAGTAATGATAGCCTTTTTAATGTATGTTTGTTGAACATCTTTTCTGTCCTAACTACTTTATTAGTTACAAGGTAGGGAGAACTGAAAATCAAATAGGTCACTCCTCTCAAGGGGATCATAGTATAGTCACAATAGATTAGTTATTATAGAGTGTGAAAAATACTTTGATTGATGCATGAACAAAGTGTTATGGGATTATATAGGAATGAGTGTCTCTGCCTTTCCAGAGGTGGTAATACCTTAGTGGAGGTTTATCTGTGCTAATGCAGCAGGTGATACAACTTAGTCACTGTCTTGTATCAAGAGGCTTTTAAACTAATTTAAAATGGAATAGAACTTACTGTTCTCAAACAAAACTGCCACAGTTGTTTCACACAATTATTAATCAAAAGTTGGGACAGTGCAAGACCTGTGCATTGATCAGTGCACATATTTAGGTTTAAATCTCATTCCAACTCCTCACTCTGCTTAACCTTGTGAAAATTATTTAATCTCTTTGAGTTTCAATGTTCTAATGAGGGCAAAATGAAAGTGATAATTACACACTGAGTTTAATAATGTATATAAAGCCCCTTGAGTGGTGTGTATTACTGCTTAATAGGTCATCAATAAGTATTTGTTGCTCTAGCAAGTTTAGAAGCATGGTACATTACTTTCTGGAGAGTAAATTTTGTATTCAATAATGAAAACTCTGCTTTTCCAACTTGTTTTTTCTTCTTGCCAATATTCTAACCTTATATTAAAGATACTAGTATTTTCTTTGCATTATAAACTCTTGAGGCTGGAAGATATTTCTTATTTTCTTATAGCCTAATCCATATATTCTTCATTCATTAAGTTAATTATCCAGAGATTTATTCAGCTTCTACTCACATACATGATAAAATGTTAAATACTGAGGATGATATAGAGATGCAAATGTAAGTGTCTCTACTTTTAATTATGTCAGAGAATTCAACATGGTACAGATAACTATATTCAAGGGAGTGTGCAAAAGGTGACCTACATGTAACAAGGTCGGTGTGAGCTATGAAAGTTTCAAAAGGTGGAGAGAATGGCAATATTGTGAGTCATTAATGGAAGACTTTAGGGAGGAATTATCATTTAACTTGGATCTTAAAATTTGAGTAGGTTTGAATAAATGAGGTCGGTGGGCTTGATTTTCAGAGGTTTTCCAGGACAAATGAGTGGTATGAGCTGTATAGTATCATGGTTAAGGAAAGGATCTTTGGGATCTGAATGAGCTATGTTGGAAAAACGGTTTTACCACTAACTAGATTTGTGCCATTGGACATATACTTAACATCTTTGAAAATCATTGTGTTCATGTATAAAATAGGGTTATAAAAGGCTCCTACCTCATAAAGTTGTGAATATGAAATGCAATAATTTATAAAGTCACTTTTGTAGCTACACCTGGATGGATCAATTGGTTAAGCATCTGCCTTCAGCTCAGATCATGATCCCAGCATATTGGGATCAAACCCCTCCTCAGTGGGGAGACTGCTTCTCCCTCTCAGTCTGCCATTTGCCCTGCTTGTGCTCCCTTTCTCTCTCATTCAAATATATAAATAAAATATTTTTAAAAGCACTTTGTACATTCGTGGCACAGATCAATGATTAATAAAATGATAGTTGTTACTGTTCTTTTAAGATTTCTTTATTATTTATTTGAGAGGGAGAGCGAGCAAGCAAGGGGGAGTGGCAGAGGGAGAGAGATAGAAAGATAGAGAGAATCCTTACTGAGCATGGAGCTTGACATGGGACTCAATCTCAAGACCCGGAGATCATGACTGGAGCTCAAATCAAGAGTTAGACACAACTGACCAAGCTGTCCAGGGTCTTCTAGTTGTTACTGTTTTGAGAAAAGGCACATATATGAATTTCCACAAACATACCTGGAGTGCAGGGGAAAATCAATCCTGTCAAAATGTAAGGCTCATATAGTCCATATAAAAAGTACAAATGAAAATTTGTACAGGTTAGTAAAGGCTAGTTTGTCAGGGTTTTGAATGTCAGGTTAAGGAATTTAGATTCTACAAAAAGTACTTTATTAAAATGAGCCATCTCAAATTAAAATCTATTTCTCTTCAAGCCCCAGTAGTAAACAAGGTACAATTTGAAAAATGAGAAAACAAGTGATTTCAAATATAGAATAATATTACAGTCTAGTACTACTGGTTATTTTAATTGCCTTATTCACAAGTTTTATAAAATTAATCAATAGATGTATTTTAAAGATTTCTTCCTTGCCCTGTTCTACAAAATGTTTGTAAAGTCTGTCCATTTTTACCTGCTTCCTGCTGGATTGAGAAATGTCTTGATCTGGTTAATATGGTACCATTAATGGACAAATAGCTCTAATATAAAGCCATATTACATGATAATATATTAGACTTGATAACTAGTATGTATGGATATATGAACACTGCTAACATTTGACATTCACTTTAATTTTTAAACATCTACGATGGGATTCTGAATCATACATTCTGTATAAGAACTCTGAACAATATGAAATATAAGGTCATCAAAATACATGTAGTAATTTTATATATGTGGAATTTATATAGTTCTGTGTTATGTTTATGTTCAATTAACCTGAATCTCATGTAATGCAATATGGATTGCTGAGTGGCGAAGAGAAGAGTAAGAATAATTTATTTGAGTTCATTGTTCCACTATCAAGAATTTGTCTTACCTTTTTTTAAGATTTTATTTGTTTATTTGACAGACAAAGAGTGAGAGAGCACAATCAGGGAAAGTGGGAGAGGGAGAAACAGGCTCCCTGCTCAGAGCCTAATGCAGGGCTTGATCCCAGGACCCTGGGTTCATGACCTGCACTGAAGGCAGACACTTGACTAACTGAGCCACCCAGGCGCCCCTGCTTCAAGTTTTTACATAATTTAGTAGTTAAGTGTTGAATGATTTTTTGACAACATGAAAAATAATTAAATTCTTGGAGTTCTTACCTTTTTACTGTATGTATTGATACTTATCTCAATATATACAATCATTAGTTTGCTGCCAGCAATCCAGAAGTCCCTTTAACATGTAATATGACATGGCTGGCAGCAGACTGTTTTTTTTTTTTTAATTTTCAATAAGAATTCAATGGAAAAGGGGATGATAGTCATGTTTCACTGACTGGTAAGTGATTATGGGGGGGCCAGAAGTGACTTTCTAAGCAAAGAAAATGCAAAGCATTAAAAAACAACCAACACCACCAAAATAACACAACAGAGAGAGGAAGGTTAGCAGCCAGTGGTGTGCACAAGTGCACATGCACACACACATAAACACATACACCAATAATTTCTCCTTTTTCCTTCTATTAAGACATAAAATGAAAACTAAATATTGTACAATGGCTTAGAAGAAGACATCTCGGGGCACCTGGGTGGCTCAGCGGGTTTTAAAGCCTCTGCCTTCAGCTCAGGTCATGATCTCAAGGTCCTGGGATGGAGCCCCACATCAGGCTCTCTGCTTGGCAGGGAGCCTGCTTCCCCCTCTCTCTCTGCCTGCCTCTCTGCCTACTTGTGATCTCTGTCTGCCTAATAAATAAAATAAATTCTTAAAAAAAAGAGGAAGAAGACATCTGAGAGCATACTAGATGTGGTAGAGTAGATAGCAGCATTAGAAAAGATGAGAGTTAATATCCAAATCTGAGTTTCAAGATAAAGGAAATGTGAAGGAGGCCAGTGGAGAAAACTGTAGATGTCTTACATACTTTACTCACCAAAAAGGAAATGCTTATATGACATCTAATTATAGGCAGAAGGTTGAATCAAACAAACATCAGTGGAAATCCATGCTTTATAATTTAGTGGTTGTATAACCTCTGGTTAAGTAAACTTCCTGTTTCTTCAGTAAAATATGTTTATCTATTTTACACACTACCTCATCCATGGTAACTAATCAATAAAAAGGAGCTGTAATTATTATGAGCAAAATTGAAGAACATGTGCAAGCAGATTTTGCCTCCAAATTTATGTCCTAGTAATTGGGTTCCTATACCAATTACTTTGTGGTAAGCATGCTAACACTTTCAAGAACAATTGAGCCTTGACCAATGCAGAGATTAATGGTGCTGACTCTGCATGAAGTAAAAAAACCTACATATATTGGGACGCCTGGGTGGCTCAGTGGGTTAAAGCCTCCGCCTTTGGCTCAGGTTATGGTCTCAGGGACCTGGGATCAAGCCCTGCATCGGGCTCTCTGCTCAACACGGAGTCTGCTTCCTCCTCTCTCTGCCTATGTGTGATCTGTCTGTCAAACGAATAAATAAAATCTTAAAAAAGTATATATATAACTTTTGGGTCCCCTAAAACTTAACTACTAATAGCCTACTGCTGACAAAAACTTTACTGATAATATGAAGTCAATTAACACATATTTTGCATGTCATATGTATTATATATTGCATTTTACAATAAAGTAAGCTACAGAAAAGAAAATTTTATTAAGAAAATCATAAAAGAAAATGCATTTATAGTACTGTAGTGTATTTATTGAAAAAATCTGCATATGGATGGACCTGCACAGTTGAAAACTTCATTTAATTTGTTAGAACAGCTCACAGAACTCAGAGAAACATTTTTTTTCTTAATAAATTACCAGTTTATTATAAAAAAAAAACTCAGGAGCAGTCAGATGGAAGAGATGCATACAACATGGAGAAGGGGTGTGGAACTTCCATGCCCTCTCTAAGCTTGCCACTTTACCCAAATTTCCATGTGTTCATCAACCTGAACCTCTCTAGACCCCACCCTTTTAGGTTTATTAGAAGGTTTCATTACACAGTAATAATTGATTAAGCCATTGGGTGTTGTTGATTGAACTCGGTATCTAGGCCCTCTTCCCTCCCCAGAAATCAGGAGGTGGTACTGAAAGTTCTACTCTAATAACTTGGTTGATTCTCCAGGAAACCAATCCCCTTTTCCAAAAGTCACCTAATTAACATAACAAGATAGACCTCTGATTCTCATTTAGGAGACTGAAAGGGTTTTAGGAGCACTGTGTCACTAACAGTGGACAAAGTCCAAATATATATTTCTTATTGTAAATCACAGTATCACATGGTAAAGTAAGCTTTACAAAAGAAGGGCTATTTAAGGATTGCTTAATAAATGGAGTTGAAACAACTGAATAGGACATTTTAAAATGAAATGGATTAGACTCATCCTTACAACACATAACAAAATAAATTTCAGATTCATTAAAGAATTAAAATATGAAAAAATAAAAATTAAAAAACTATCAAATATAGAACAATGTTTATTCTTTCTAATGAACATTTGAGCTTTCTGTTTTGAAATAATAGGAGATATAAATAAATGAAAATTGAGAATTTAAAATAAAATGTGAATAGTCTGTATAAAAAGAAAATCAAAATTAAAATCAAATGGACAGCAGAGAAATATTTATATCAAATATGACCTAGGAGTAATAGAAAATATGACACAATAATTCCTAATTATAAGAGAAACTTCCAGTTCTTAATAGTTAAAAGGAAAATGAATATATACTGACAATTCACATTAAGAATATAGAAAGAGTAACAGACACATGAAAACCATTAATAAGTTCCGTTAACTCTAACAATCTCCAAATCCTATTGTTTCCACTTCAAACTTTTTTTTTAAGGTTTTATTTATTTATTTGACAGACAGAGATGACAAGTAGGCAGAGAGGCAGGCAGAGAGAGAGAGAGGGTGAAGCAGGCTCCCCACCGAGCAGAGAGCCTGATGTGGGGCTCGATCCCAGGACTCTGGGATCATGACCTGAGCTGAAGGCAGAGGCTTAACCCACCGAGCCACCCAGATGCCCCTCCACTTCAAACTTTTTTAAAAAAATATTTAATTAATTAATTTATGTATCTGACAGACAGAGATCACAAGTAAGCAGAGAGGGAGGCAGAGAGAGAGAGAGAGAGAGAGAAGGGGAAGCAGGCTCCCCACTGAGCAGAGAGCCCAACGTGGGGCTCGATCCCAGGACCCTGGGATCATGACCTGAGTCGAAGACAGAGGCTTTAACCCACTGAGCCATCCAGGCGCCCCTCCACTTCAAACTTTTAAGAGAAGTATCTACATTCCATTTCTGCTTCATCTCAAATATTTTACTCAAGGGCAGGCCCTCAACATCCTTCCCCTTGACTTTGCAGGAGCCCTCTATTTAGATTGCCTGATTCTAGCCTTGCCTACCACTTTTGACAATCCTGCCCATTCACTAAAGTGTTGTTTCTAAGATATAAACTTGACTGTATCACCAACCTCCCCCATCATCACTGTCAGCCTAAAATATTTAATTTGCTTCATTATGAGATCCAAAGTAAATTTCACCACTCTTAATATTTTATGGAATACCCTCCATAAACTAAATACTTATTACATCTCCAAAGTAAACTTTGAAACTCCTTGCATTGTATTTCATTTCATTTAAAAAAAATGAAATCTTATGTTAATCATTATGTAGCCATACATATTTTGTACTACAAGGCTTATGAAAAATTCTCTCTCCCTTCTTCCATCCCGCCACTTCATTCTTATTTTCACTCCACATAAACTGATTGACCTCAGGGAAAAGCTGTTAACATTTCCCCTTTGCTTTTATTTTTTAAACCTGAAAAAATATTTGGAAAGGGCATAAATCTTGGTTTGAATTCTTTGAGTTTGAGATACCTATGGAACTTTCAAGTAGAGATGCTCGGTGGCCATTTGAAAGGCATGGAGTTAGAGCCAGAAGAAAGATTTGGCTGAAAATATGTCTTATGAATGGAAACTGAAGCCAAGGAATGAGGCGGGTAACATTAGCAAGGAATATAAATAGAAAAACTGAGGATAGAACCTAGAGGAAGCCAATAGATTCAGGACTTTGTCGGGGAGGCGTGCAGAATAAAATTATAGCTTTCCATCAATATTACAATGCTTTTCTTTATACATTGTTTACATAGAATTGGACTTCAATGAATGTACAGTTTTAAAACCTGATTTTTAAGTATTTTATACTTTTTACTGAGTTAAAACACTTACTTGGTTTAAAAAGCCAAATAGTACAATAAGGCTTTTAACTAAAATGTGTAATATCTTACCTCAGCCTTCTCCATCCCCTTTTTCTGCTTCTTGGAGTGAAATTTGTGAAATTCCTTTCCCTTTAAATTTCAGTATTTACCTCCACATTTCAATAATAATATGCTAATACTCTAACTCCTTGATTATTCATTGATAGATATCTTGTGATTTTGTGCTATGGATAATAAGAACGCAGCTATTATAACCATACTATCTCCAATAGCGTCTTTCCACATATACTCACACATCATCTCCATTTATTTCCAATGTATATGCATCACTATTATTAAAGAATATTCAGTATTTATATCATTATGACTATGTAATACTGTTGACAGTTCAGCTATGTATTATGTATCTGACATAAAACAATTTATAAGTGTATCACACTTCACTTCAGGTTACTTTCCTATTTCCTTTTTCTGTAATTCCCAAACTTCATAAATTAATAGAATTCCCTCACTAACTCTACTTCTCACTTCCCACTGATTTCTTAACTCATTATACACAGAATATCAATTAGAGTTTGATCAGAGAAAGGAGATATTAGAACACACACACACACACACACACACTGAGATTTGACCTTATGCAACTATGGGAGTTGGTTGAAGTCTATAATAAGGCTTTTGATTATGAATCTAGTGTAGAAGCCTAAAAGTCAAGAGAACAGGCAGGTGATATGGAAAGACATGTGAAGAGGGAAGGGAAGTCAAATTGTAATCTTTGAGGGTGAACTGAAACCCACAAGGATGGACTAGACTCCTTATTTGTTTCTCATCTACCTCTAAACCAATTTTGATGAAGAAATGATCTGCAGAATTTCTTACCCTTAATTATGAATTAAACACACACCTGATTTAGAAGTTAGAGAAGCTGAAGGAAATTTAGCAGGAATAGGAGTTTCTGTAAACCTGGCTTCTTCCACTTGCCAACAAGATTATGAACCAGAAAATAAGCAATAATATGCATGAGTCATAAAAGTGTCTTGTGTCCAGCCCTTTTCTCCTGAGTTTAAGAAAAGGTGTCTGCTGTTTCATGCCCAATTTCAAAATATAAAAAGTGTTTCTGGGGAGCTACAGTATGCTGGAACTACACAAAGTAGATAATTCTAGGGAACACGGTTCCAGTTAGACTATGTTGACACAATAAAATATTTTCTATTTCCCATTCTTCTATTAAGCCTGCTGCCACAGAATGACCAATTTCCTTCTCTTTGCTAAATTTAAAAGCTTATTTTCAGTCCATACCACACCTAATCACTCCATAGTATTTAGTACTTTTGATCACTTGCTCTTTTTTAAAAATCTGTTTCAGTTAAACTATTCAGTATTTTCTTTGATCTTTGGAAGCACTTATTCTCTGTCTCCTTCACTGGTTTCCCTTCTGGCATTTCATTAAATTTTAGGCTCTGTTCTTATATCTCTTTGTTCTGTGTGTGTGTGTGTGTTTACACTCAATCTGAGAAATTCCACCCACTACCAGATCAATCAGGAGTTGATTTTTGTACATGATGTAAGGTAGTGGACAAAAGTCATTATTTTCCATATAAATAGCAAATCAATGGAAAATATTTATAATTTTAGCCCTTCCCAATTCATGATAGTACAATTTTGTCATGAATATATATATATATATATATATATATATATTCATGTTATTTTATTCATGACAAAATATATAATTAATATATATATTATATATCATTATATATAGTACATATAACCATAATATAACTATATATGACTATTATTATATTATAACTATAATAAATATATATATATATATCTTCTGTTTAATTATTTTCATCTATTTTTCTATCCAAGTACTAGTACTACCCTGTCTTATTTAATACAACTTTATAGTAAGCCCTCATATCCACTAGTGCAAGCACTGAAAGCTTGTTATTTTTCCTTAATGTTGTCTTGAGTGTTTTTGGCCATTTTCCTCTCCAAAATAATCTTGGAATTGTGATCTCATTTTCAAAATGATTGGATTCACATACAATCTATAGATCAATTAAGAGAGAGTTACTGAATGTTTACATTATTAAATCTAGTCCATTAATAAGGTATGTTTTATTTATTTAGTTTCTTATTACTTTTATTAAATAATGCTTGCCAGTTACTAGTGTAAAAGACTGAGAAAAATATAGCTTGATTTATTCCTGACATTTTAAGTTGTATATGATATTTTTGAAGTATAATTTTAAGTTTAATTTCCTAATTATTGTTTCTAGTATATAGAAATATAATTTACTTTATTTCATTTTTTAAAACATTATTTATTTATTTACCAGAGAGAGAGAGAGAGCACAAGCATGGGGAGCAGTAGAGAGAGGGGTAAAAACAGGCTCCCTGCAGGGAGACTGACACAGGTCTCCATCCCAGAACCCTGGGATCATGACCTAATGAGCTGAAGGCAGACACTTAACCAACTAAACCATCCAGCCACCCTTATAATTGATTTTAATACAGGTTTCTTATGGCCAGTGAATTTGCTAAACTTGCTTTTATAATTTTGCATAGTTTGTAGATGCTTCTGATTTCTGTGCACATAATCATGTCATATGTCAATATGACAATTTTATGTCTTCTTTTTTAAATATTGTGACCTTTTTCTTCATACTGTTCTGTGTTTCTAAATTTTGTGACTTTTTTTCTTCATACTGTACTGTGTTGTCAAAAACATCTATTGCAATGATGAATAGATATAATGAAGGTGAAGATATTTGCCTTATTTATCTCAAGGAGAAAAGATTTTAAAAATTTTGTCAAGAAGTATGTATGCTACAGTGTTTTTGAAAGATATCAGATAAAAAAAGTTGCATTATATTTCTAGTTAAGTATGTGCATATTGCATTTCACTAAAATTTTTTCTGCATTTATTAAGATAACCATACTACTTTCTTTCTTTTATTATTTTTATATGATGAATTACACTGATTCCTTTTAAGCTTTAGCCAACCCTGAATTTGTGGTATAAATCCCAATTGATCATGAACTATTATTCTTTTTATATATTACTTGACTTAATTTGATATTTAGTGAAGTATTTTGAATCCATGTAAATGTGAGAGATTATCCTATGATTTTTTTTTTATTCTTAATATGTCCTTGTCACATTTCCATATCAAAATTGTGCTGGCTTCCTTAAGTAAATTAGATTTTTTAAAAAGATTTTATTTATTTATTTGACGGAAGAGATCACAAGTAGGCAGAGAGGCAGGCAGAGAGAGGAGGAAGCAGGCTCCCTGCTGAGCAGAGAGCCCTATGCGGGGCTCGATCCCAGGACCCCGGGATCATGACCTGAACCAAAGGCAGAGGTTATAACCCACTGAGCCACCCAGGCACCCAGTAAATTAGATTTTAAAGTTTGTTTTCTTTTCTTCTTTTCCTCTTCTCTGAAAAATATTTTGGAGAGTGCTGTTCTTTCAGTTTAAAAAAATGTTCAAAAAGATAATTTACTGAGTAAAACTTCCTAGGACAGATTTCTTAAGTGCATTTGTTAATTACAGATTGAATTCCTTAAATATATACAAGACTATAATGAATTTGTATTGTGTGTGTGTGTGTGTTAGTTTCAGTAAATTCTACATTTCTAAGAATTTGCTCATTTGTAAATCTTTAGATTTTTGGCATAAAGTTGTTCACAAAGATCCTCATATCATTTCTTAAGATTTTATTTATTTATTTGACAGGGTGGGGGGAACACAAGCAGGGGAAGTGGAAGAGGGAGAAGCAGGCTTCCCACTGAGCAGGAAGTCCAATGGGGAGCTTGATCCCAGGACCCCAGGATCAGCCCCAAGCCCAAGGCAGACACTTAACAGCTGAGCCACCCAGGTACCTCCCTGTTATCATTTTCTAACAGAGTTATTGAGATAGAATAAACTTAACTTACAACTGAGACATTATTAAGTGGTTTTTAGGATATCCATAGGTGTGTGCCATTATCACCACAAAGAATGTTTCTGTGATATCAAAAAGAATACCAGATTTTAAGAAACTCACAACTTGGAGTTGCATTGGCAAGATGGTGTAATGGGAAGCTCCAGACCCTCATTACTACATAGAAACATTAAAAGAAAAAAAAATAAATAACATTCAAGCGAATGTCAAATCCAGAAAATGCCGCATTTAGACTGGTAAGAAATTTCCTGGTGTTTATACTTTGCCTTGTCTGATGTCCTCCCCAGTGTGGCACTGCATAGGCTAAAGGAAATGTCCCAGTTCCTGGTTAACTCGCCTCAGGTGGAGAGTTTTGATTTGACTCTATTTGAAAAAAATTGGGGGTTGTTGTTGTTTTTTCTTTGTTTTTGTTATTGTTTTTGTTTTGTTTTTACATTCAATTAGCCACTGTTAGTCACTGTCAATTAGTTTTTGATATAGTGTTCAATGTTTTTATTAGTTAAGTTTAATACACACTGCTCATCACAACACATTCCCTTCTCCCATCCAAGTACTAACCAGGCCCGACCCTGCTTAGCTTCTGAGATCAGACGAGATCAGGCACATTCAGGGTGGTATGGCCATAGATCACATTCCCTTCTCAATACCCATCAACCTGTTAACCTCTCTCCCCACTGTCCTCCCCTCTGAAATCCCCAGATTATTGCTCAGGGTCCATAGTCTTTCATGGTTCATTTCCCTCTCTGATTTCTCCCACTTTGGATTTCCCTCCCTTCCCTTATGGCCCTCCATGCTATTGCTTATGTTCTAAATATGAATGAAACCATATGATAATTGTATTTCTCTGCTTGACATATTTCACTTAACATAATCCCCTCCTAGTTCCACCCATGTTGATGCAAATGGTGGGTATTAATCTTTTCTGATGGCTGAATAATATACCATGTTGTATATGTGCCATATCTTCTTTATCCATTCATCTGTTGAATGGCATTTTGGCTCCTTCCACAGTTTGGCTATTGTGGACATTGCTGCTATGAACATTGAGGTACACGTTTCCTTTCTTTTTACTCTGTATGTATCTTTAGGGTAAATACATAGTGCAATTGCTGGGTTGTAGGGTAGCTCTATTCTAAACTTCTTGAGGAAACTCCATGCTGTTTTCCAGAGTGGCTGTACCAGCTTGTATTCCCACCAACAGTGTAAGCAAGTTCCCCTTTCTCTACACCCTCATCAACATTTGTTGTTTCCTGTTTTGTTAATTTTTGCCATTCTAACTGGTATAAGGTGATATTTCAATGTGGATTCAATTTGTATTTCCCTGATGGCTAGTGTTGTTGGCATTTCTTCATGTGTCTGTTAGCCATTTGTATGTCTTTTTTGGAGAAGTGTCTGCTATGTCTTCTGCCCATTTTTTGACTGGGTTATTAGTTTTTTGGGTGTTGAGTTTGAGAAGTTCTTTATAGATCTTAAATGTTAGCCCTTTATCTGTAATGTCATTTATAAATATCTTCTCCCATTCCATGGGCTGCTTCTTAGTTTTGTTGACTGTTTCCTTTGCTTTGCAGACGTTTTTATCTTGATGAAGACACAAAAGTTCATTTTTGCTTTTGTTTCACATGAGAAGAGATTCCTTACATACAAAGGGAGGAACATCAGAATAATGTCAGACCTGTCCACAATGACCTGGCTAGCCAGAAAGGGCTGGCAAGATGCATTTGGGGTACTAAAAGAGAAGAACATGCAGCCAAGAAAACTTTACCTGACAATGCTGTCATTCAGAATGAATGAAGAGATAAAGAGCCTCCAGGTACAGCAGAAACTGAAAGAATATGTGACCACCAAGACAGTCCTGCAAGAAATACTAAGGGGGATTCTATAAAAGAAGAAAGGCCCTAAGAGTAATACGGGCCAGAAATTTACAATCCAGAGAAACAGAGACTGTACAGATGTATCTTTTAGTAGTAACCCTCAATATGAACAGCGTAAATGCTCCCATGAAACAGTGTAGGGCTGCAGATTAGATACAAAGATGGGACCCATCCATATGTTGTCTACAAGAGACTAATTTTGAAACTAAAGCCACCTCCAGACTGAAAGTGAGAGGATGGAGAATCAATTTTCATGTCAGTGTGCCTCAAAAGAAAGCTGGGTAGCAATTCTTATATCAGATAAATTAGAATTTAAACCAAAGACTCTAGTGAGATAAGTAGAGGGACACTATATCATACTTAAAGGGTCTATCCAACACGAAAATCTAACAATTGTAAATATTTATGCCCCCTCACGTGGGAGGAAACAACTACATAAACCAACTTTTAACCAAAATAATCACATTGATGATAGTACATTAATAGTAGGAGACCTCAACACTCTACTCAGCAATAGACAGATCATCTAGGCAGAATACCTACGAAGTAAGAGCTTTGAATGACACTTTGAACCAGATGTACTTCATAGATATATGCAGAACATTTCACCCTCCAAAAACAGAATACTCATTCTTCTCAAATGCATATGGAACATTTTCCAGAATAGACCACATACAGGGTCACAAACCAGGTCTCAACCAACACCAAAAGATTGAGATTATTCTCTGCATGTTATCAGACCACGACGGTTTGAAACTGGAACTTAATCACAAGAAAACAATTGGAAGGAATTCAAGAACTTGGAAGTTAAAGAGAATCCTCATAAAGAATGATTGGGTCAACCAGGAAATTGAAGAACTTAAGCAATTCTTGGAAACTAATGAGAACGAAAACACATTCTTCCAAAACCTATGGGATATTGCAAATGTGTTCCTAAGGAGGAAATAGAGTTGCCCAAGTCTCTCTCAAAGAAGTAGAAAAGTCCTCCATGGACAAAATAAACTTACATCTAAAGAATCTGGGAAAAGAACAACAAAAAATATCTAAATTGAGCAGGAGAAGAGAAATAATAAAGATTACAGCAGAGATCAATGAAATAAAAACCAGAAAAACAATAGAACAGAGTAATGAAACTAGAAGCTGATTCTTTGAAGAAATTAATAAGATTGACAAAGCACTAGACAAACTTACACAAAAGAGAAATAACCCAAATTAATTAAATCATGAATGAAATGGGAGAGATCATGACTAGCACCAAGGAATTAATTAAATCATGAATGAAATGGGAGAGATCATGACTAGCACCAAGGAAATAGAAACTATTATTAGAAATTATTATCAGCAATGATATGCCAACAAATTAAGCAACCTCGAAGAAATGGATGCCTTCCTATTTGAAATGTTTTAACGTATCTGTTGGTTGTCTAATTTACTGGTTTCTCTTCAGAATGAGGTAGAGTTCAGATCAGAAAAAGCCATAGAAGGCAGAGGCAGTGCAGTTTGTGAAAGCTACAGATGGGCAGCTGACCTGTAGGTGCCTCTGGTAAGAGATTACAGGAAGAGGAATACAACAGAACATCTATAGCCTCAAGAAGTTGGTGTGAGGGGCACCTGGGTGGCTCAGTGGGTTAAAGTCTCTGCCTTCGGCTCAGGTCATGATCTCAGGGTCCTGGGATCAAGCCCCGCAATTGGCTCTCTGCTCAGTGGGGAGTCTGCTTCCCCCTCTCTCTCTGCTTGCCTCTCTGCCTACTTGTGATCTCTGTCAAATAAATAAATAAAATATATTTTAAAAAAAGAAGCTGGTGTGAGAACCTTTGAGGGAAATTAAGGCATGTAAAAGCAGCCGTGCATACATGAGAATCAAAAAAATCTGTAGACAGGCACAGGCAAGATGTATGCTGGGAAAAGACCTAAGATCTTAAGCCTTCACTCTGGGCTGATCCCAAGGCTAAAAATGTACCCACTAAGTAGTGAATATCTTCCCCACCAATCTGCATAGAGTGAGAGGTGTTGCTATTTTTTTCAAATGCACAATTTTCAATGAAAAAAATCACAAAGCATACAAAGGAAAAAAAGAAAAAGAAAGCATGTCCCATTCAATAGAACAAAATGAATCCCCAGAAAGCAACCAGAAATAGGAGCATTGGATTCACTAGATAAAAGTTTCAAAACAACTGTCACAAAGTAACTGAAGAAAAACATAAGAAGATTTAAATACAATTAAGAAAATGATATATGAACAAAATTAGAATATCGGCCAAGAAGGAAATATAAAAACAAACTAAATAGAAATTCTGGAGCTGAAAAAGACAAAACCTGAATTGAAAATTTCACTAGATAAATTCAATAGCAAACTGTAACAGGCAGAAGAATAACACAGCAAATGAAAAGCCAGGTTATTTTAAATTATCAAGTCTGGGGACCAAAAAGGGAAAAAAAAGAATAAAGAGGACTGATCAGAGACTAAGTGACTTATAGAATACCATCATGGGCCAATATATGGCTAATGGGGGTACCTGAAGGAAGAGATAAATAGGCAGACAGACAGTGTAAGAAAGATTATTTAAAGAAATAATGGCTGAAAACTTCTGCAAAATAATATAAGACAAGGCTGCAGAAGAGATCAAAAAAAGAAGAGAAAAAAAAAAAACAGAGAAAAACAAAACCAGTATTTTTTTTTAAATCAACAAACTGACAAAACTTTAGTTATATTGACTAAAAAAAAAGAGAGAAAGAGAGAGAACACAACTAAAATCAAAATGAAGCTGGGGACATTACTATCAATGAAAAATTATAAAAGCTAACTATTAAGAACTGTACACCCATAAATTGAATGGTCTAGATGAAATGAACAAATTTCTAGAAACATACAATCTAACTTGAAGCATGAACAGATAGAAAACCTGAATAGGAGCTTTACTAGTAAGGAAATTGAATCAGTAATAAAAAACATGCAACAAATAGAAGTCTTGCACCAGATGGTTTTACTGGTGAACTCTATCAAATATTTTAAAAATAAAACTCAGTCCTTCTCAAACTCATCCAAAAAATTTAAGAATGTGGAATATTTCCTAACGAATTATTTGAGGTCAGAATTATTCTAATGCCAAGCCAGCAAAAGACACCACAAGAAAACTACAAATCAGTCATAAATATTGATGACCAAAAACTCAATGACATACTAGCACACCGAATTCAATATTAATTTATTTATATAATTCATAAAAGTGATTAAAATATTCTTTTGTATATTTTTAAGATTTTATTTGAGATAAAGATAGCACAAGAGAGAGCACAAGCAGGGGGAGTGGCAGAGGGAGAGGGAGAAGCAGACTCCCCACTGAACAGGGACCCCATCGTGGGGCTTGATCCCAGGACTCTGGGAACATGACATTAGCCAAAGGTAAACACTTAACTGACTGAGACATCCAAGTATCTCAAATAAAAGTATTCTATACCACGACTAAGTCAACTTACTCCTGGAATGGAAAAACATTACACTGATTGATTTTCATATGTTGAGACACACCACATTAACAGAATAATGAATAAAAGTCAATTAATAATAATTCCAGTTAATGCAGAAAAAGCAAGTCAAAACTTCAACATGCTTCTTGATAAAAACTCTCAACAAACTATGAATAGAAGAAAACTATTTCAAAATATTATAGGTTATATATGAAAAACTCACAGGTAACACCATACACAATTATACTTAAACATACTCAGTGGTGAAATACCAAAAGCTTTTCCTCTAAGATAAAGAAAAAAGAAAATACCTGCTTTCACCACTACTATTCAGCATAGTACTGGAAATCCTATAGAGAACAATAAGGCAAAAAAAAAAAAAAAAAAACGTCATCCAAATTGAAAAAGAAGATATAAATTTATTTTCATTCAGAGACGATATCCTATTTGTAATAGCATCAACAAGAATAAAATACTTAGGAATAAATGTAACCAAGAGAATGAAAAACTTGTACACTGAAACATTTGAAATTTTGCTGAAAGTATAGAAGACACAGATAGATGAAAGACATCTCATGTTCATGGATTGGAAGACTTATTGTAATATGTCAAAAATAGCTCAAAGAGTTATAGAGATTCTGTGAAATCCCTATCAAACTCCCACTGGTTTGTTTGTATGTTTTTTCAAAGAAATACAAAAATTCATATTAAAATTCACATGAAATCTCAAGGGGACATGATACCAAAAGATGCTTCAAGAAGAAAAAATATTAGAAGTTTCACATTTTCTGAATTCAATTCTTAGTATAAAGCCATAGTAATCAAAACAGTTAGTACTGGTATGAGCACAGACATATAGATCAATGGAATAAAATTAATATTCCAGAAATAAATCCTTACATTTATGATCAAATTATTTCTGACAAGGGTACCAAGGCTACTCAATAGGAAAAGGAGAAAAGGATAGTCTTTTCAGTAAATGCTATTGGGAAAACTCAATATCTGCATGCAAAAGAACAATATATTCATATGCAAGATCATTCAAAATGGATCAAATTACTGAAAGTCAAGACTAAAACTATAAAATGATTAAAGGAAATGTAGGGGGAAGTGTCAAGATAAAGGATTTGGCAATGATTTATTGGATATTATTTACAAAAGCACTGGCAACAAAAGGAAAATAGGTAAATTAGACTTTATGAAAATTAAAACTTTTGTACATTAAAAGGCACTATAAACAAAGTAAAAAGGCTAAATTGGGAGAAAATATTTGTTAATCATATATCTGATAAGCAATTAACCCAGAATAAAATAGTACAATTAAATAACAACAGCAAAAGACTGATAAAAAGAACCAAAGGACTTGAGTAGACCTGTCTTCCAAGAAGGTACACAAATGACCAATAAACATATAAAGATTTTCAACATCACTAATCACTAGGGAAATACAAATAAAAACCACAATGAGAACCACTTCACATTCATCAGAATGGCAGTTATAAAAGAAGAAAAAAACAAAATAATAAGGGCGGGTGAGAAGGTAGAGGAATTAGAGCTCTTGTAAATCGCTGGTGGAAACGTGAATGTAAAATGGTGCAACTGCTGTAGAAAACAATGTGGTAGTTCTTCAGATAAATTAAACATAGTATTAACATATGATATGGCCATTCTACTTCTGAGTATATACAAAAAGGAATTGAAAGTAGAACTTAAACAGGTATTTGTACACCTACATTCAAAGCAGCATTATTCACAATAGCCAAAAGAAGAAAACAACCTGTCTCATTCAATTGATAGATATAAGGAAAATGTAGTAAATACATAGAATGAAATATAACTCAGCCTTTAACAGAAGGAAGTTCTTACATAGTCTATGCTATATACTGAATCATCACCTCCCAAATTTATGTTGAAGACCTAAGTCCTAGTAATTCAGAATGTGAGTGTATTTGGAGAGAAGGTCTATTTTAAAGAACCGATTTTTTGATTCACTGAATCACTGTATTTCATATTTGTTTTTATGTTTCATTCATTATTATTATGTCTTTCCTCCTATTTTTATTCTTCTTCTTAGAGATACTCTTATTGAGGAGAAAGAAGGTAAGAGGAGATCCTAGAAGGTGTTATACATAGAAGCCAGGAAGAGTGCAGCATTTCAAAGAGAAGCTGATCAAACTTATTGCTAGAATAGGAAAATGATGCTAATCACCTTAAAGACTGTGAGGGGAAAATAATTATAACAACATATAGAGTTGACTCTTGAGCAACATGAGTTAAATTACAAGAATCCACTTATACATGGACTTCTTTTTTAATTTTTATTTTTTAATTATTTTCAGTGTACTAGAATTTATTGTTTATACACCACACACAGTGGACCATGCAATATGTTCCCTCCGCAATACCCGCCACCAGGCTGGCCCAACCTCCCACCCCCGCCCCTTCAAAATCCTCAGATTGTTTTCTGAAGTCCATTTTCCAATTTCCCTCAATTACCTTCTCCTTTCCATTTCCCCATGTCCTCCATGGTATTTCTTATGCTCCACAAATAAGTGAAACCCTATGATAATTGATTCTCTCTGCTTGACTTATTTCACTCAACATAATCTCTTCAGTCCCGTCCATGTTGATAAAAAGTTGGGTACTCATCCTTTCTGGTGGAGGCATAATACTCCATAGTATATATGGACCACATCTTCCTTATCCATTCGTCTGTTAAAGGGAATCTTGGCTCTTTCCACAGTTTGGCGACCGTGGCCATTGCTGCTATGAACATTGGGGTAAAGATGGCCCTTCGTTTCACCATATCTGTAATTTTAGGGTAAATACACAGTAGTGCAATTGCAGGGTCATAGGGAAACTCTATTTTTAATTTCTTAAAGAATCTCCATACTGTTCTCCAAATTGGCTGAACCAATTTGCATTCCCACCAACAGTGTAAGAGGGTTCCCATTTCACCACATCGTCTCCAACACTTGTTCTTTTACTGTCTTGTTAATTTTGGCCATTGTAACTGTTATAAGGTGGTATCTCAATGTGGTTTTAATTTGAATCTCCCTGATGGCTAGTGATGATAAACATTTCTTCATGTATCTGATAGCCATTTGTATGTCTTCATTGGACAAGTGTCTGTTCATGTCTTCTGCCCATTTTTGACATGATTATCTGTTTTGTGTGTGTTGAGTTTGAGAAGTTCTTTATAGATCCTGGATATCAGCCTTTTGTCTGTACTGTCATGTGCAAATATCTTCGCCCATTCCGTGGGTTGACTCTTTATTTTGTTGACTGTTTCCTTTGCTTTGCAGAAGCTTTTGATCTTTTTTTTTTAAAGATTTTATTTATATATTTGATTGACAGAGATCACAAGTAGGCAGAGAGAGAGGAGGAAGCAGGCTCCCCACTGAGCAGAGAGCCCAATGTGGGGCTCTATCCCAGGACCCTGAGATCACGACCTGAGCCGAGGCATTAACTCACTGAGCCACCCAGGCGCCTAGAAGCTTTTGATCTTGATGAAGTCCCAGAAGTTCATTTTCGCTTTTGTTTCCTTTGCCTTTGGAGACATATCTTGAAAGAAGTTTCTGTGCCTGATATTGAAGAAGTTACTGCCTATGTTCTCCTCTAGGATTCTGATGGATTCCTGTCTCACGTTGAGGTCTTTTATCCATTTCGAGTTTATCTTTGTGTATGGTGTAAGAGAATGGTCGATGTTCATTCTACATATAGCTGTCCAATTTTCCCAGCACCATTTATTGATGAGACTTTTTTCCACTGTATATTTTTTTCCTGCTTTGTCTAAGATTACTTGACCATAGAATTGAGGGTCCATATATGGGCTCTCTACTCTGTTCCACTGGTCTATGTGTCTGTTTTTATGCCAGTACGATGCTGTCTTGGTTGGATCACAGCTTTGTACTAAAGCTTGAAATCAGGCAATGTGATGCCACCAGTTTTTTTTTTTTTCTTTTTCAACATGTCCTTAGCAATTCGGGGTCCCTTCTGATTCCATACAAATTTTAGGATTATTTGCTCCAGCTCTTTGAAAAATACTAGCAGAATTTTGATCAGAGTGGCATTAAAAGTATAGATTGCTCTAGGCAGTATAGACACTTTAACAATGTTTATTCCTCCAATCCAAGAGCATGAAATAGTCCTCCATCTTTTTGTGTTTTCTTCGATTTCTTTCATGAGTGTTCTGTAGTTCCTCTAGTACAGGTCCTTTACCTCTTTGGTTAAGTTTATTCCCAGGTGTCTTATGATTCTTGGTGCTATAGTAAATGGAATCAATTCTATAATTTCCCTTTCTACAGTTTCATTGTTAGTGTATAATAAAGCAACTGCTTTCTGTACATTGACCTGGTATCCTGCCACATTACTGAATTGTTGTATGAGTTCTAGTAGTTTGGGGGTGGAGTCTTTTGGGTTTTCCATATAAACTATCATGTCATCTTCAAAGAGAGAGAGTTTGACTTCTCCATTGCCAATTTGGATACCTTTTATTTCTCTTTGTTGTCTGATTGCTGTTGCTAGGACTTCTAATACTATTTTGAAGAAGAGTGGTGAGATTGGGCATCCTTGTCATGTTCCTCATCTCAATGGGAAAACTGTGAGCTTTTTCACATTGAGGATGATATTTGCTGTGGTTTTTCATAGATAGATTTTATGAAGTTCAGGAATGTTCCCTCCATCCCTATACTTTGAAGCGTTTTAATCAGAAACAGATGCGGGATTTTGTCAAATGCTTTTTTAGCATCAGTTGAGAGGACCATGTGGTTTTTCTCTCTTCTCTTATTGATTTGTTCCATCACATTGATTAGCAAATGTTGAACCATCCTTGCAACCCAGTGATGAATCCCACCTGGTCTTGGTGTACAATCTTTTTAATGTGCTGTTGGATCCTAATTGCTAGGATCTTGTTGAGAATCTTAGCATCCATATTCCTCAGTGATATTGGTCTGAAATTCTCCTTTTTGGTGGGGTCTTTGCCTGGTTTGGGGATCAGGTAATGCTGCCTTCATAAAAAGAGTCTGGAAGTTTTCCTTCTGATTCAATTTTTAGGGCAAAAGTGAAAGCCACCAGGGATGGTGTTCATAATGTTCTCAATGAATTCCAATATAATATAAATTCTCTAAAAGTTAGGGTAAATGAGACAGAATATAGAATAAGTGATCTGGAGGACAAACAGATAGAGAGAAAGGATCAGGAGGAAGCCTGGAAAAAAAACAGCTTAGAAGCAACAAAAACAGAATTAGGGACATAAATGATGCCATGAAATGTTCCAATGTCAGATTTATTGGAATCCCTGATGGGGAAGAGAAAGAAAGAAGACTAGAAGATATAGTTGAACAAATTCTCCATGAAAATTTTCCCAATCTCGCAAGTGGAACCAGTGTTTGTGTACTAGAGGCAGAAGGGTCTGCCCCTAAGATCATAGAATGTAGAAAGACATCAAGACACCGGATAGTGAAAATGACAAATCATAATTGTAGACATGAGCTCTTGAAAGCAGGTAGGGCAAAGAAATTCCTTATGTACAGAGGAAAGCCCATCAGAATAATGTCAGACCTGTCCACAGAAACCGGGCAAGCCAGAAAGGGCTGGCTAGACATATTCAGGGCACTAAATGAGAAGAACATGAGCCAAGAATACTTTATCCAGTGAAACTGACATTCAAAATGGATGGCGAGATAAAGAGCTTCCAAGACTGTCAAGGTTTAAAAAAGTATGCAACCACCAAGCCGACAATGCAGGAAATATTAAGGGGGGTTCCATAAAAGATGAAATTTCATAAGAATATCATTGAATATAAATCTTTGGAGATAATCTACAGAAAGAAAGACTTCACAGATAATACTATGTCAATAAAAACGTATCTTTCAGTAATCACTATCAACGTGAATGGCCTAAATGTGCCCTTAAAATGACACAGGGTTGAAGATTGGATAAAATAACCAGACCCATCCATATGTTATCTACAAGAGACCCGTTTTGAACCTAAGGATACACCCAGACTGAAAGTGAAGGGATGGAGAAGCATTTTTCATGCCAATGGGCCTCAAAAGAAGGCCAGGGTCGCGATTCTCATATCGGATAAATTAGATTTTAAACTAAAGACTATAGTCAGAGATACAGAAGGACACTGCATAATTCTTAAAGGGACTATCCACCAAGAAGATATAACAATTTTAAATATTTATGCCCTGAATATGGGAGCAGCCAGTTACATAAGAAAACTGTTAATCAAGATAAAGAATCATATTGATATGAATACATTAACAGTAAGAGATCTTAACATGCTGCTCTCAGTAATAGATCATCCAGTCAGAAAATCAATAAAGAAACAAGAGCACTGAATGACACATTGGACCAGATGGACCTCATAGATATATACAGAACATTCCTCCCTAAAACAACAGTATATTCATTCTTCTCGAGTGCACATGGAACCTTCTCCAGAATAGACCACATACTCGGGTGCAAATCAGGGCTCAACTGATACCAAAAGATTGAGATTATTCCCTGCATATTCTCAGATCACTAATGCTTTGAAACTGGAGCTCAACCACAAGGAAAAGTTTGGAAGGAATTCAAACACCTGGAAGCTGAAGACCACTTTGCTTAAGGATGTTTGGATCAACCAGGAAATCAAAGAAGGACTTAAACAATTCATGGAAACCAATGAGAATGAAGACACTTTGGTCCAAAATTTATGGGATACAGCTAAGGTGGTCCTAAGGGGGAAATACATAGCCATCCAAGCCTCCCTCAAAAAAATGGAAAAATCCAGAATACACCAGCTGTCTCTACACCTTAAAGGACTGGAGAACAAACAGAAAATTAAGCCAAGTCCACACACAGGAAGGGAAATAATCATGATTAGAGGAGAGATCAATGAAATAGAAACTAGAGATACAGTAGAATGCATCAATGAAACTAGAAGCTGTTTTTTTGAAAGAATCAATAAGATTGATAAACCAATGGCCATACCAATCCAAAAGAAAAGAGAGAAGGTCCAAATTAATAAAATTATGAATGAAAAGGGGAGATCACAAATAATGCCAAGGAAATAGAAACAATCATCAGAAGTTATTATCAACAGTTATATGCCAAGAAGTTAAGCAACCTAGATGAAATGGATCCATTCCTGGAAAACTATAAACTTCCAAAATTGAACCAGGAAGAAATTGACAACCTGAATAGACCAATATCTAGTGATGAGATTGAAGCAATGATCAAAAACCTCGAAAAAACAAGAGCCCTAAACCTGATGGATTCCCTGGGGAATTCTACCAAACTTTCAAAGAAGAAATAACACCTACTCTCCTGAAGTTGTTTTAAAAATTTGCAAATGACATATCAGATAAAGGGCTAGTATCTAAAATCTACAAAGAGCTTAGCAAACTCAACACCCAAAGAACAAATAATCCAATCAAGACATGGGCAGAGGACATGAACAGACATTTCTGCAAAGAAGACATCCAGATGGCCAACAGACACATGAAAAACTGCTCCACATCACTGGGCATCAGGGAAATACAAATCAAAACCACAATGAGATACCACCTCACACCAGTCAGAATGGCTAAAATGAACAAGTCAGGAAATGACAGATGCTGG
>ML098018.1:39554-87286 GCA_003697995.1 Taxidea taxus jeffersonii
ATAGCCATTCTGTGAGGTGATAGCTCACTGGGATTTTAATTTCCATTTTAATGGTGATTAATGTTGTGACTATCTTGTCATATGTCTCTTGGACATTTACATGTCTTTTTTGGAAAATATCTATTACAATCTGCCCATTTTTTATTTGGATTATATTGTTTTGCTCTGAGTTGTATGAGTTCTTTATATATTTTGGATATTAGCCCTTTATTAGATATATTATTTTCAAATATTCTCTTCTTTTTTTTTTAATTTATTTGTTAGAGAGAGAGAGAGTGAGCACAGGCAGACAGAGGCAGAGGGAGAAGCAGGCTCCCTGCCGAGCAAGGAGCCCGATGCGGGACTTGAACCCAGGACGCTGGGACCATGACTGGAGCTGAAGGCAGCGGCTTAACCCACTGAGCCACCCGGGCGTCCCCAAATATTCTCTTCTATTTGGTAGGTTACCTTCTTAATTTGTTTATGGTTTCCTTTGCTGTGCAGAATATTTTTACTTCATTGTAGTCTCACGTATTTACATTTGCTTTTGTTGCTTTTGTGTTTGGAGTCATATTTACTTTTTTCTATTTTTTTGCATTTTATTGTATTTTTATTGTAACTTTCTTTTATTTTTTTTTTCAGTGTCCCAAGATTCATTGTATACTCACCACACCCAGTGCCCCATGCAATACATGCCCTCCTTAGTATGCACGACCAGGCTCACTCAACCCCCCACTCTCCTCCCCTCCAAGATCCTCAGTTTGTTTCTGAGAGTCCACAGTCTCTCATGGTTTGTCCCCCACTCTGATTTCCCCCAACTCACTTCTCCTCTCCTCCCAATGTCCTCTGTGTTATTCCTTATGCTCCACAAGTAAGTGAAACCATATGATAAGTGAGTCTTTCTGATTGTCTTATTTCACTCAGCATAATCTCTCCCAGTCCCGTCCATGTTGATAGAGAAGTTGGGTATTCATCCTTTCTGATGGAGGCATAATACTCCATTGTATATATGGACCATATCTTCATTATCCATTCGTCTGTTGAAAAGCATGTTGGCTCTTTCCAGTTTGGTGACTGTGGTCATTACTGCTATGAACAATGGGGTATATATGACCCATATTTTCACTACATCTGTATCTTTTGGGTAAATACCCAGTAGTGCATTTGCAGGGTCATGGGGAAGCTCTATTTTTAATTTCTTAAGGAATCTCCACACTGTTTTCCAAAGTGGCTACACCAACCTGCATTCCCACTAACAGTGTAAGAGGGTTCTCCTTTCTCCACATCCTCCCCAACACTTGTTGTTTACTGTCTTGTTAATTTTGGCCATTCTAACTGGTGTAAGGTGGTATCTCAATGTGGTTTTGATTTGAACCTCCCTTATGACTAACGAGGATGAGCATTTTTTTCATGTGTCTGTTAGCCATTTGTATGTCTTCTTTGGAGAAGTGTCTGTTCATGTAGTCTGCCCTTTTATGATTGATTATCTGTTTTTTTGAGTGTTGAGTTTGAGGATTTCTGTATGGATCTTGGATATCAGCCCTTTGTCTGTAGTGTCATTTGTGAATATCTTCTCCCATTCCGTGGGTTGCCTCTTTGTTTTGTTGACTGTTTCCTTTGCTGTGCAGAAGATTTTGATCTTGATGAAGTCCCAAAAGTTCATTTTTGCTTCTGTTTCTTTTGCCTTTGGAGACATGTCTTGAAAGAAGTTGCTGTGGCTGTTGAAGAGGTTACTGCCTATATTCTCCTCCAGGATTCTGATGGATTCCTGCCTCATGGTGAGGTCTTTTATCCATTTTGAGTTTATCTTTGTGTATGGTATAAGAGAATGGTCGAATTTTGTTCTTCGATGCATAGCTGTCCAAATTTCCCAGCACCATTTATTGAAGAGACTATCTTTTTTCCACTGTATATTTTTTTTCCTGTTTTGTCTAAGATAATTTGACTATAGACTTGCGGGTTCGTATCTGGACTCTCTATTCTGTTACATTGGTCTACGTGTCTGTTTTTGTGCCAGTACCATGCTGTCTTGGTGATCACAGCTTTGTAGTAAAGCTTGAAATCAGGTAACGTGATGCCCCCAGTTTTGTTTTTTTCATTTTCAACATTTCCTTAGCAATTCAGGGTCCTTTCTGGTTCCATATAAATTTTAAGATTGTTTGTTCCAGCACTTTGAAAAATGTCAGTGGAATTTTGATGAGGATGGCATTGAGATTGCTCTAGGCCGTATACACATTTTAACAATGTTTATTTTTCTGATCCATGAGCATGGAATGATCTTCCATCTTTTTGTGTCTTCTTCAATTTCTTTCATGAGTGGCCTATAGTTCCTCAAGTACAGATACTTTACCTCTTTGTTTAGGTTTATTCCCAGGTATCTTATGGTTCTCGGTGCTGTAGTGAATGGAATCAATTCTCTAATTTCCCTTTCTACAGTTTCACTGTTAGTGTATAAGAAAGAAACTGATTTTTGCACATTGATTTTGTATCCTGCCACATTACTGAATTGCTGAATTAATTTTAGTAGTTCGGGGGTGGAGTCTTTTGGGTTTTCCACATAAAGTACCATTTCATCTATGAAGAAAGAGAGTGTGACTTCTTGGTCACTTTGAAGACTTTTTCTTTTTGTTGTCTGATTGCTGTTGCTAGGACTTCTAGGAGTATACTGAACAGCTTTGAATAACACATTGGACCAGATGGACCAATGGATATATGCAGAACATTACACTCTAAAACAACAGAATAATCATTCTTCTTGAGCACACATGGAAATTTCTCCAAAATAGACCACATACCAGGTCACAAATCAGGGCTCAACTGATACTAAAAGATTGAGATTATTCCCTGAATGTTCTCAGACCACAATGCTTTGAAACTGGAACTCAACCACAAGAAAAGGTTTGGAAGAAATTCAAACACTTGGAAGCTAAATACCATCCTGCTTAAGAATGTTTGCATCAACCAGAAAATCAAAGGAGAACCTGACCAATTCATGGAGTCATATTAAAAAAAAAATATTGTCAAGACCCATGTGAGGTAGCTTTTTACCATTTTTTCCTTTAGTTTAATGATTTTTAGGTCTTATGTTCAAGTCTTTAATCCATCTTTATTAATATTTTGTGTTTGGTGTAAGATAGTGGTCCAGTTTCATTTTTTTGAATGTGGCTTTCCAATGTTCCCAGCACAATTTATTGAATAAACTGTTCTTTACTCAAGTCTATTTTGTCATGAATTAATTGAAGTGTGTAAGTTTATTTTGGAACTCCCTATTCTCTTCCATTAATCTAAAATTCTGATTAATGCCAAGATCATACTCTTTTAATCACTAGAGTTTTGTAATATTGTTAGAAATCAGGGAGTGTTATACCTCCAGCTTTTTTTCTTCACAGGATTGCTTTGGCTATTCATGGTCTTTATGGTTCCCTACAAATTTAGGATGGTTTGATCTATTACTCTTTTCCAATGATTTTTAAAATTTATTTATGAGAGAGAGCAGAGGGGGGACCAGAGGAAGAGGGAAAAGCAGACTCTCGAATTAGCATGGAGCCTGATTACAAGGCTTGATCTCAGGACTCTGAGAGCATGACTTGAGCAGAAACCAAGAGTCAGATGCTTAACTGACTGAGCCACCCACGTGCTCATTTTTTGTTTTATTTCCCTGAAAAACGTTATTGGGATTTTGATAGGGATTTCACTGAAACTGTAGGTTCTTTTGGGTAATTTATATATTTTAACAATATTAATCCTTCTAGTCCCTTTGTATGGAATATCTTTCCATTTTTTTCATGTCTTTCAATTTATTTTATTAACATCATGTAGTTTACAATGTATAGGTTTTCACTTCTTTGGTTAAATTTATTGCTAGGTATTTTATTCCTTTTCATGCAATTATTAATGGGATTGCTTTCTTAATTTCTTTCTAATAATTAATTATTAGTGTACAGATATGCAGCACATTTTTTGTATATCTTGCAATTTTACTAAATCAATTTATTTGTTTTCTGATGGAGTCTAGAGTTCTCTCTATATATCATATCATTTGCAAATAATGAAATATTTACTTTCTCTTTTCCAATTTGGATGTCCTTTTTTTTTTTTTTTTTCTTTCCTAATTGTTTTGGCTAGGATTTCTGATACTATGTTGAATACAATGGTTAGTGTGGGCATCCTTGTCTTGTTCCTGACCTTAGAGAAAAAGCTTTCAGCTTTGAGTGTGATGTTAACTATGTACTTGTCATATATGGCCTATATTATGTTGAGGAACATTCCCTTTATACCTACATTTTATAAAGGGTAGTTGAATTTTGTCAAATGCTTTCTCTGCATCCATTGAGATGATCCTTTTTATCCTTGATTTTGTTAATATGGAGTATCACTTTGACTGCTTTGCAAATGGTGAACCACCCTTGTTTTCCTAAAATCAATCCCACTTTATCATGGTGTATGATCTCTGAGATGAATTGTTCAGTTTCTTTTTCTATACTTCTTGAGAATTTTTGAATCTATGTTTATCAGGGATATTGATCTGTAATTTTATTTCCTTGTGGCATTCTTGTCTGATTTTGGTATCAGGGTAACACTGACCTTCTAAAATGAGTTAGAAAGCATTCTCTTATCTTCTATTTTTATAAGAATTGGAGAAAGATTTGTATTAATTCTTTGAATGTTAGGTATAATTCACCAGTGAGGTAGTCCTGGATTTTTGTTGGGGAAATGTCTTTAATTTATAATTGAAGCATAATTGGCATACAATATTGTGTTAATTTTGGATGTATAACATACAGATTTGACAAGTATATGCATTTCTGAATGCTCAGCACACTAAGTGTAGTCACCATCTGTCACCATACAACAGTATTATAATATTATTAAATATATTTCCTCTGCTGTACTCATCACTTTGTTAATTATTTATTTTATAACTGGAAGTTTGTAACACTTAATCCCCTTCATCTATTTCGCCCATCTCTCCATCCACTTTCCTGATAGCAAACACCTGTTTATTTTCTGTATCTAAGAGTCTGTTTTTGTCTCTTTGAGTTTTTTTGGTTTTGTTTTATTTAGATTTCATAGGTTAGTGAAGTCATATGGTATTTGTCTTTCACTTTCTGACATATTTCACTTAGAAAAATACCCTCTATGTCCATCCATGCTGTAGTAAATGACAAGATTTCATTCTTTGTTATGGCTAAACAATAATCTCATATACATAATACATTGTATATGTGTTATCATAAATATATATGATTTGATATGATATATGGTATCATATATGTAGTATATATATACATGTGATATGTATCACATAAATACAGATATAGGTATATATCACATCTTTATTATCCATTCATCTATTAATGGACACTTGAGTTGCTTCCATATTTTAGCTATTGTAAATAATACTTCAATATACATAAGGATGCATATATCTTTTTGAATTAGTGTTTTCATTTTGGGGAATAAATATTCAGTAGTATAATTAACTGTATCATGTGGTATTTCTATTTTTAATTTTTTAGGAACCTCCATATTGTTTCCCACAGTGGTTGTACCAATTTACATTCCTACCAACAACACATGAAGATTCCCTTTTCTCTACACCCTTGCCAACACTTGTTATTTCTTGTCTTTTTTATATCACCCAGTCTGACTGGTGTGAGTTGATATTTTATGGTGGTTTTGATGTCCACTTTTCTGATGATTAGTGAAGCTGAGCATCTTTTCATGTGTCAACTGACCACCTATAAGTCTTCGTTGAAAGAAAAAATCTGTTCAGGACCTCTGCCTATTTTTCAGTTCCATTGTTTGTTTTGTTGATGTAGTTATATAAATTATTTATATATTTGGGGTCTTAGTCCCTTATGAGATATATAATTTGTGAATATTTTCTCCCATTCAGTAGGTTGCCTTTTTGTTTTGTTGATTGTTTCCTTTGTTGTGCAAAAACTTTCTATTTTGGTGTTTTATGTTTATTTTTGCTTATCTCCTTCTTGCCTAAGGAGACATATCAATAAATACATTGCTAAGGCTGATGTCCAAGTGACGTCCAACTATTCCCTATGTTTTCTTTTGGGAGTTTTATGGTTTCAGGTCTAACATTTAGGTCTTTAATCAATTTCAACTTTACTTTTGTGTATGTAAGTGGTCCAGTCTTTTATGTAGCCATACAGTTTCCCCATCACCATTTATTGAAGAGTCTCTTTTTCCCATTAAATATTCTTATCTCCTTTGTATAGATTGGCCATATTACATGGTTTTATTTCTGGGCTCCTTATTATTCTGTTTCATTGATCTATGTGTCTATTTTTGTGCCAGCAGCATACTGTTTTGATCACAATAGTTTTGTATCATATCTTGAAATCTGGGACTGTGACACTTCCAGCTTTGTTCTTCCTCAAGTGTGCTTTGGCAATTCAAGGACTTTTGTCATTCCATACAAATTCTAGGATTATTTGATCTAGATCTGTGAAAAATTTAATTGTTATTTTGATAAGGATTGCACTGAATCTATAGATTGCTTTTGGTAGTATGAACATTTTAACAACAGTATTTTTTTTCCAATCCAAGAGCAAAGTATATATTTTTATTGGTTTATGTCATCTTAAACTTCCTTCATCAGTGTCTTACAGTTTTCAGAATAAAAGTATTTCATATCTTTGGTTAAATTTATTCCTAGATATTTTATTCTTTGGGGCACAATTGTAAATGGGATTATTTTCTTAATTCTTTGGCTGTTCCTTCATCATTAGTGTATAGAAGTATAACAGTTTTCTGGATTTTTTTCCCTGAAACTTCACTGGATTCATTAATACTTCTAATATTTTTTTCATAGAATCTTTAGCTTTTCCATATCTTCTTCAGATAGTGACAGTACTATTTTTTTCTTACCAATTTTTATGTCTTTATTTATTTTTCTTGTCTGATTTCTGCAGCTAGGACATCCAATACTATGCTTAATAAAATATAATAAGAGTATACATCCTTTTAATATTCCTGACATTAGAGAAATTATTCCTAGTTTTTTACCATATAATATAATGCTAGCTGTGGGGTTTTCATATATGGTCTTTGTTATGTTGTAGTATGTTTCTTCTAAACCCATTTGTTGAGATTTTATCACGAAAAATGCCATACTCTGTAAAATGTGTTTTTTTTTTTCTGCATCTATTGAGTTAAGCATACAGTTACTTGCAATTATTGAACCACCCTTGAATTCTTGGAATAAATTTCACATGATTGTGGTAAATGATCCTTTTAATATATTGACTTCAGTTTGATAATTTTTTGAGGGTTTTTAGATCTATCTTAATCATAGATATTTGCTTATAGTTTTCTTCATTTGTAGTGTCTTTGTCTGGTTTCGAAATCAGGGTAACACTGACATTATAGAATGAGTCTGGGAGTTTTCTTCCCTTTTTTTTTTAATTTTTTGGAATAATTTTAGAATAGGCATTAACTATTATTTGAATTTTTGCTAGAATTCACCTGTGAAGCCATCTTGTACTGAATTTTCGTATGTTGGGATATTTTAATTATAAATTCAATTTTATTAGTAATGATCAGTCTGTTCAAGTTTTCTATTTCTTCCTGATTTAGTTTTGGATGATTATATGTTTCTAAGAATTTATTCATTTTTTTCTAAGTTGTCCAATTTATTGGCATATGTATTTTTTTATAATATCCTCTTATAATTCTTTGTATTTTTGTGTTTTGAGTTGCTATTTTTTCTCCCTTATTTCTGACTTTATTTATTTGGTCCTCTTTTTTCCTTGATTTTCTGGCTCATAGTTTATTAATTTAGTTTATCTTATCAAAGAATCATCTCTTAGTTCCATTTATCTTTTCAGTATTTTTAGTCTGCATTTCATTTTTTTTCTACTCCAATATTTATTATTTCCTTCCTTCTACTAGCTTTAAGTTTTTTTTTTTCTTTTTCCTTTTCTAGTTTCTTTAAGTATAACTTTAAGTTCTTTATTTCCATTTTTTCCTTGTTTCTTGAGGTAATGTCACTATAAATTTGCCTCTTAGAACTGCTTTCATTGCATCCCAGAGATTTTGGAGCATTGTGTTTACATTTTCATTTGTATCTGTGTCCTGCCCAGGGCTGCTTTCCAGGTGTAGCAGGGCAAAAAAATTGTTGGAAGGATGTCTCTCCAGGTTGGTAGGTAGGGTGAGGTAGGCCTACATAAGAACACTGGGTGGGGCATGCATTGCTAGTAAGGTAGATGGAGATTGTTACAAGTGGCTCCCAAAAATGTTTTGCTCTCTATGCTGGGATAGAGGAAGAAAACTGGCATCTGACAGCAATTTTGTTCTTTGCGAAATCTCCTGCAGATCCTTGCCCCTCCAATTCATGTGCAGAGACTCCATTTTCTATCAACCTCCAGCTCTCCTGGAATTAAGCCCATTGATTTTTAAAGGTCCCACAGTTAAGCCTTGTTGATATTTAAAGCTGCTGGATTTCATTATCAGTGGTTTTCAAAGCTCAACATTATGAGTTATCTTCCAAGTATGGATGTGCCAGGAAGATGGTGTGGGGTCTGACACTCTTGATTCTCCATGTTTGTGCTATTTCTTTCATTTGTGCCTAGTCGCAGCAGGGATTTGGTTACTGACCATGTCTCTGCTCCTCCTACATTTTCTGATATAGCCTTCTCTCCAGCGTAGCTGTAGAAGGTCTGTTCTGCCAGACTTCAGGTTTTTTACATAATTACTTGTATACATATAGCTGTTGCCTCAATGTTTCTGTGGGATAAGGTGAGCTCAAGATCCTACCATTCTGCCATCCTCTGAGACTTTCCCTCTGATTCAGTCTCCTTAATAATGATTGGCCTGGTTAGATTTTCTATTTCATCATTATTCAATCTTGGTAAGTTATATGTTTCTAGGAATTCAGTCCTTCCTTCTATGTTGTCTAATTTGTTGGTGTTAATTATTCATAGTAGTTTCATGATCCTTTGCATTTGTGTGGTATTAGTTATAAAGTATCCTATTTTATTTCTCATATTAGTGAGTCCTCTCTCACTTTTTCTTGGTGAGTGTAGCTAGAGGTTTGTCAGTTTAAAAAATCTTTCCAAAGAAACAGCTCTTAGTTTCAAAAGCTCTTTTTAATGTGTCTATTCTCCTTTATTTCCTTTATTTTTGTACTAATCCTTTTTATTGCCTTCTTTCTGATAACTTTGTTATTGCCAGGTGTTGTGGAGCAATAGTGCTTCATTTATTCTTCCTTTTTATTTCCTTATGGTATAAAGTTAGATTGTTTTTTGAGACTTTTCTTGTTTCATTATATAGGCATTTATCACAATGGTTTTCACTCTTAGAACTTCTTTTGCTATATCACAAAAATCTTGGTATGTTACAATTCTTTTTTATTCGTCTCAATGTAATTTTTGGTTTCTACTTAGGTAGATAGATAGATAGATAGATAGATAATCTATCTATAGGTAGATGATATATAGATAGGTAGATAGATATAGATAAATAGATTTAGCAGACTCCATGTCCAGTGTGGAGGAGCCCAACACAGGCTTGAACTCACAACCCTGAGATCAAGATCTGGGCCAAGATCAAGAGCTAGACACTTAACCTACTGAGCCACCTAGGTGCCCCTAGTTTGGTATCTTTTTTGACCCATTAGTTGTTCAGTATCATTGTGATTAGCCTCTTTATATTTTAATTCCCTATTGTTCTTCTTGTAATTAACTTCTAGTTTTATATGGGCCCCAACTCTAGAGAGATTTACTGGCACTGCAGTCCACTGGGTTCCCACAACTGGGAGGGAGGGAGGAGGGAAAGGAGGAAAGGAGAGGAGGGATGAAGGGAAAGAGGAAGAAAGGAGGGAAGGAAGGTAGGAAGTAAGGAAAAAAAAAGAAAGAAAAGAAGGAGGTAGTGGGGGAAGGGAACGGTTTTTATTTCACAACACTTCTGAAACCAAATGAGTGAGCAGTTTTTCACATGCCAACAAATTCTGACATCAACTAGATGTCCCACAACTCAAAAATCTGGTACTAACAAACCAGAATTAGTGCAGAACTCTCAGGTTAACGGTTAAGTTCCACAAGACTTCTATTTCTGATGCCAATCACAAGTCCCAGGTTACCATGTGTACTTTTGGACAACCAGATGTACATTGGAGTTCCCATAATCTTATCCTCAGGTTTGATAATCTTCTATAATGGTTGACAAGAATCAGGAAAAGCTTTTACTTACTATAACTAGTTTATTATAAAGAATGCAACTCAAGAACAGCAAAATGGATGAGATGCATGGGGCAAGGTATGGAGGGAAAGGGCATAGAGCTTCTGTACCATCTCTAGACACATCACCTTCCCAGCACCTTCATATGTTTACCAAGCTAGAAGCTCTCTGGAATGTATCATTTAGAGGTTTTTGTGGCAGTTTTATTAAGTATGATTGATCGAATCACAGGTAATTAATTCAACCTCTAACTTCTCTCCCCTACCTGGAAGTCATGAGGTGGGCCTTAAAATTTCAACCCTCTAATCATGCTTTGGTCTTTTTGGCAACCAGCCCTTATCCTGAAGCTATATAGGGGCCCATAACCACCAATAATCTATTAACATGCAAAATACCCTCTTATAATTCTGGAGATTCAAAGGATTTTAGGAGCACTAATGTGCTAGGAACCAGAAAGAAAGACCGAATGTATATTTCTTATTGTATCAAAAGAGGAAAAAAGAAAATAAAGAAACCTGGATACAGGGGACAGAAACAAAAAGTCTGAAACAGAGATCCATGGTTTTGTCCAATTGGCAATCTAAAATTTAGTAGAATAATTTATTAATAAAAAATAAGAGGGCATGAAATGGCTTTTGTATCTCTACAAAATCGGTTCTAAATTAACTTTAACATCCATTGAAATGTACTAATTGGCAACTTTAGTATATATCTTTAATTAATCCTGGGCTCAAATTACATTATACCTGGGGATTCCATTACATTTAAACACAGTATCCTCTGTAATCTTAGGGGAATATCTGTATATAAAACAGAGGACAAGAAGGAATGCCTTATTATTTTTTTTTTGCTTACACACATTTTAAAAAAAAATTATTTTAACTCCAGTATAGTTAACATACAGTATTGTATTAGTTTCAAGTGTAAAATTTAGGGAATCAGCAATTCCATATATCACCCAGTGCTCATCACAAGTGCACTCCTTTATCTCCAACACTTGTTTCAACCATCTCCCACCCAACTCCCCTCTGGTAACTAGCAGTTTGTTCTCTATAGTTAGGACTTTCTTGGTTTCTCTCTCTCTCTCTCTCTCTTTCCCTTTGCTCATTTGTTTCGTTTCTTAAATGCTGCATATGAGTAAAATCATATGGTATTTGTCTTTCTTGGACTTATTTTGCTCAGCATAATATGCTCTAGTTCCATCCATTGCTTGCATGGATGGCACGGTTTCATTTTTTATAGCTGAATAATATTCCATTGTATATATCTACCGCTTCCTTAACCATTCAATTGATAGACATTTGGTCTGTTTCATAATTTGGGAATAGTAGATAATGGTGCTATAAACATAGGGGTGCATATATATAATATGCATTACCATCTGTGCCCTCAGAGGACACTGTAGAGGCTTCAGCAACCTCCTCTCATGTCTTCATGAGTTGCCTCTGGGATTCTGATTCAAGAAACTGCTCTCTTCAGCCCTACACTATACTCTACTACAGCATCAATAACTTGCCATATGTTTGGCTCTCCTGGAAATAGAGGATTTCATAGATCCTAATCCTGTGACCATCCATCTGTCACTGTTCATTATGCCTTAAGTCATGGAAGCAGCATCCTGCAAGCTTAGCATGACTATTGAGACCTGTGCTACAGGACGGAGGCAAACTTGAGCCCTTTCAAATTTCCCAACTGCAGGAGGGGTTGGCTTTCCCTGTCTTCAGTCTCATGTTGGAGAAGTTCATTCCTCTTTCAGATTCCTTGGCTACCTGAGAATCCTCTACTGATCAACTGAGTGAACATCAATACACTTTACAGATGACATGGCCATCATTAGACATGATTAGGCTCAGAGGAAAATTGCTGGTTTTCATTTTTTTAACCAGTAGTTTCCTGATAAAGGATGGTACCCAAGGGTTACCGTACTTGACTGAACTTCAGGCTGGCATATTATCACTGGATGCCTTTGCAAACAATTGGACCATTGATACCTTTTTTTTTTTTTTTAATTTTACAAAGCTTTAGGTCATTCCCAAAGAGTTGTCCTCTGTTACGGGTTGAACTGTGTCCCTTAGAAAAGCTATATTGTTATCCTAAGTCTTAGTCCTTCAGGCTGTGACTTTATTTGGAAACAGAATCATTATAGATGTAATTAAGGTGAGATCCTAGTGGATTAGGGTGGTTTCTAATCCAGTATGTCCTTACAAGAATACATCTAAGTAAAGACATAAACAAAGATCTAGGGAGAATTTCACTAGAAGAGAGAGGTAGACATTGGAGTTATGTTGCCACAAACCAAGGAATGTCTGGAGCTACCAGAGTTAGAAGGCAAAATTTTATCCTTGCTTTGGGGCTTCATAGAGAGCACAACCCAGCCAACACCTCAATATAGACTTCTAGCCTTTAGATTTGTGTGAGAATAAATTCCTACTGTTTTAAACCACCCAGTTTGAGATACTTTGTTACAGTACCTCTAGGAAACTGATACATCCTGTCTGGACTAAAAATCTCTAAAATATTTTTGCTTTACAAATATTCAAAATAAAAATCAAGGTAACAGTTGCCTTTAAAAATATTAAGATCTTAATACATGATCTCACCAGGATACTTCTTATTCCCTACAAAGTTCCAGTGAGTACTTGTAATGATGAAGGCACTTATTTAAATTCTCAGTGCACACAATGTTATGGTCCTGAAGATGGTGTTCAATGGAAGTTCTATCCAGCAGCCAGTTTAATTGAAAGGCATAACTGGCTCCTGATAGCACTTTCATAGAAGTTACAATGTTGCACATTTGACCCCTAGCTGGGTGTCATTATTGCCAGATAAATTGATTAACTTAAATTTATAGCCCCTGGGAAAAGAACTCCTTATAACAATGCCACACACATTGCCCTCAATTGCATTTATTGATCATAAGTTCATTTTTGATAACCACCTTACACTGTGACTCTCTCCTCATGGAGTGCCAACTTAATTTCCTAGTAAGACACTTACCATACTACCCAAAATCTTATTCATCACCAAAATTTAAATTAATATGAAGACATCAACAAGTCAATCATAGCTTAAGGTCTAACATGGAGCACCGCCATCATGTGCTGCCTTGACATCTGGGAAAGACTGTGAGGGCCTTGACTGACCCACCCACATGTTCCCCTCCTTACTAGGCTCAGAAGCAACTCTTCTCATCAAATGTGGTCAGGTACAATTCCTGCTTTTTCTTGAGTAGCATGTTTCAGTTCCCTGCCAGTATGAAGAATTATTTTTAAGACATTATTAACATTTTCTACAATCAAATTCATTTATATATTTACCCATGTTCCTACACTGTCTGTTATGCTTTAAAAATAAAACTGCATTCAATATTTTTAGCTGGGACCAGTTTTATTCTACCTGAAGAATTCTGTTACTTCTTTAGCAAGAATCACTTGACAGTGAATGATCTGACCTTTTTTGTTTGTCTAAAAATGTATTTTTCTTCATATTTTAAGGATATATTTGCTAATATAAAATCCTAGTTTGTCCATTCCTGTAACACTTTACATCACTTAGTGTATTCTGGTTTCCACTTTTCATTTAAGTCACTTGACAATATTCTGTTTTCTCATTTGAAGGTAATTTTTTTCCTGGAAGTTTTAACGTTTTTCCTCCTTGCTTTTATTTTTAGCAATTTCACTGTGGTATATATCTTAGTGTGGTTTTATTTCTAATTCATCTGTTTGGGGTTTGTAGAGCTTATTAAATCTGTGTCTTAATATCTTCTGCTGATTTAGGAAAATTCTTAGCCATTATTTCTTCAAATATAACTTACAACCTGTTCTCTCTTCTAGAATTCCAATTACAAGTATCTGTCATTTTTACCATGTCCCATACATCTTTTTACTTGTTTCTATATATGTCATATTTTTTTTGCTTTCTGTGCTTCAGCCTACATACTTCTTATATCTCTCTATTTCGTTAATTCCATATTCCATTGAACCTGTTTATTTTATTTTATTTTATTTTATTGTTTTTAAAGATTTTATTTATTTATTTATTTGAGAGAGAGCGAGAGAGAGCAGGAATAGGGGGAGCAGAATGGAAGGGAGAAGCAGGCGCCCCCACTGAGCAGGTAGCCTGACATAGGATTTGATCCCAGGACCCTGGGATCATGACCTGAATTCAAGGCAGATGCTTAACCAACTGAGCTACCAGGCACCCTGAAAATGTCTATTTAATTATTTACTTTAATTCTTACATTTTTTCAGGTCAAAAACTAGCATTTTGTTCTTTTTATAATTCTTCCTGATAAAAAGCTCCCTTGATATGAGCATTCTTAAACATATTAACCACCGACATTTTCATGTCTTTGTCTGAAAATTCAAAAAATGGGGATGTTTATGAACCTATTTCTATTTTTTTCCTCTTTATTTTGTCTTTTGGCATATCTAATACTTTTTGGTCAAATGCAGGATATTGTGACTGGAAAAGTATAGAGCCCCTGGATTCCATTCACTTTTCTAGAGAAAATTTACCTAATATAGTATTACACACTGATAGGCAAATAAAATGGCAGTAAATCTTGACATTCATGTTCATCAGGTATGTTGGTCTGTAATTATCCTTTTACTGGAGTCTTTGTCTGGTTTTGGGATCAGGGTAATGTTAGCCTCATTGAATGAGTTTGGGACTTATAGAAAAAGGGCTGGTATCCAAGATCTATAAGGAATTTCTCAAGCTCAACACCCAAGAAACAAATAATCCAGTCAAGGAAAGTTCAGAAGACATGAAGAGATACTTCTCCAAAAAAAGACATACAAATGGCCAACAGACACATGAAAAACTGCTCCACATCACTTGCCATCAGGGAAATACAAATCAAAACCACAATGAGGTACCACTTTACACCAGTTAGAATAACTAAAATTAACAAGCAGGGATCAACAAATGTTGGCAAGGATGTGGAGCATGGGGAAATCTCTTACACTGCTGGTGGGAATGGAAGCTGTACAGTAACTCTGAAAAACAGTATGGAGGTTCCTCAAGAAGTAAAAAAATAGAGCTACCCAACAAACCATTAATTGCACTACTGGATATTTACCCCAAAGATACAGATATAGTGAAAAGAAGGGGCACATGCACCCCAATATTCAGAGCAGCAATGCCCACAATAGCCAACCTGTGGAAAGATATGAGATGTCCTTCAACAGATGAATGGATAAAGAAGATGTGGTTCATATATACAATGGAATATTACTCAGCCATTATAAAGGACTAATGTCCACCATTTACATCAACATGGTTGGACCTGGAGGGGATTATGCTAAGTGAAATAAATCAGTCAGAGAAGGACAACTATCAGGGTTTCACTCATATGTGGAATATAAGTAATAGCACAGAGGACAATAAGGGAAGTTAGGGAACACTGAATGGGAAGAAATCAGGGAGGGAGACAAACCATGAGATACTCTTGACTTTGGGAAACAAACTGAGGGTTGCAGATAGGGAGGTGAGTGGGGGAATGGGGTAACTGGGTAATTGACATTAAGGAGGGCATGTGCTGTGATGACCACTGGGTGTTACATGCAACTAATGCATCATTTTGGCTAATTGAATTTAAATTTTAAAAGTGGCAGTAAATCATATTAATCAGATTAGGGACTGAGGTGCCTTGAAATTGAGTGGCAGTTTTTAAGTTTAGACTACCTCTGTTTTACTTCCTCTAGGAAATAGTCCTCTGGGGGGTCCCAAGTGAAAGTATGGAGTATTTACTAGGATCCTCTGTCCTTGGCAAGTCCTGAACTGTTTTAATTCACTTTAATTACCTATGAATACCAGAAACCTCACTCTTCCTTTAAAAGGTTTTGTTTGTTTGTTTGTTTAGTTTCTTAGCCTCTGACATTGCATAGTGTAAGAATTCAACAAATACCTCAAGGAAAAATCCTAGTGTCAAATTCACTTTTTTTTTTTTTTTTATACTTACCTTTCTCTCAGAATGCTGGTCTTGTCGTTTACAAATGCCTTTGCAACCCTGAACTGTATTTTTTTTTCTCTCCAGGTTTGTTAGATTGCCTGAAACTTTATTTACCTTCTCTACCTCTTAACTATATCCTTCTTTTTTTTTAAGAGTTTGATTTTTTTTAATTTTTATTTAAACATATAATGTAACCCCACCCCCCTCTCCCAACCACCTTCCCCCCCACCCCCCTCAGTTTGCTTTATGACATTAAGAGTCTCTTTTGGTTTGTATCCCTCCCAATCCCATCTTGTTTAATTTTTACTTTTCTTACCCCCTATACCCCCACCCCCGTTGCATCTCCACTTCCTCATATCAGGGAGATCATATGATAGTTGTCTTTCTCCGATTGACTTATTTCGCTAAGCATAATACCCTCTAGTTCCATCAATGTCGTCGCAAATGGTAAGATTTCATTTCTTTTGATGGCTGCATAGTACTCCATTGTATATATGTATACCACATCTTCTTTATCCATTTATCTGTGGAAAACAGCATGGAGGTTCCTCAAAAAATTGAAAATAGAGCTACCTTATGACCCATCAATTGCACTATTGGGTATTTACCCTAAAGATACAAACATAGTGATCCAACGGGGCATGTGTACCCGAATGTTTATAGCAGCAATGTCCACAATAGCCAGGTTATGGAAAGAACCTAACTATATCCTTCTATTCAAATTTTTATTCTTTCTCTTTACAGCAAGATTTGAAAAATGACCCAAGGAAAAAGTGACTCTCAGAATGTTTGCTTACCTCTTTGAGGTTCTTTTTCTCCCCTCAAATTGCCTCAACACTCCTATGATGCTTTTAAACAGATGGTTTTATATTGTGCCCAGTTTTCTATTTTTTTCATAACAGGAATATCATTCTACTGTAAGTTACTTAATTGTATTTAGAATCATAAGTCTCCTGATTACTCTACTGTTGATATCAGCTAATGGGATCCCTATTTACTCAGGTTTCCAAGCCAGAAACTACACTAATTTTGGTGTACACTTCCAAATCCAAACGATCACAAAATCCTTTTGATTTTATGTAATCAATATCTCTAATCTGGTCTTTTCTCTCAATCTTCATTTTTACTTTTTGAAAGTACTTATCATCTTCCTTAAACCAGTCTTTTCCCATCCTTTACATTGAAAACACTGTGTCTTTCTAATAAAATAATATCATCTTTATACCTCTCATTAAAAACATTGTAATTACTCCATTTACAACAGATTGAAATACATCTCTTTATCACAGGCCTTCACAATCTGTCTTTAAACAATCTCTACAGTCTCAATAATCTACTCTCCCCTAGGCATGTTGTAATTCTGTTCTATAATATTTTGTAATTGTATGCCTTTGATTTTGTATTCCCTTTAATGGTTATTTAAAGAAGTTCCTTTTCTTTGCTGGCATAATTATACTTTCAAGACTGAAATCACAGATTATTTCTTAATATGAAATCCTTCCTCCCTCCATGAATGAGGTTAATTGCTTTATCTATGGTAGTTATATAGTACTTTCTTCATAGTCTTATAACAGGAATTTTTGTTAAGTCTGTTTTCATTTTCACAACTGTCTTTTTTAGTAGACCATAACTTCATCCAGGGCAGACATCCAGTCTTATTCAGATTTCTATTCCCAGTACCTAGCATATGTCTGGCATATAAAAGAAGCTCAGTAAATTTATATTGATGGAACTACAAGAACTAAAGTGGCAGAAGCTAAAAAAGTAATAATGCTCAATTTTGACAAGAATGGAATGAAACTGATGTAGCAATTTATTTCATGTGACTAATTTAATTGGTAAAATCTTTGTAATGAATGCCATAATTATGTTAAAATTGACTTAGTAATTCCACTTCTAGGACTTTACTCTCAAGAAATAATTCTACCTATGTTTCACTTACTCTGCATCTGTGTGAATCTCACCTGCAACCTGCCTCACACTCCCACAAGCATCTCCAGCAACCCTGCCCTAGTCTACATTGCATAGAGATGACATCAAGTAACTGGCATATTAGGTGACCATGTGAGCATCTACCCATAATCCTAATGAGGACCCTGAGCAGGGCTTCAGACACTGCTAGAAGGCTGCAACACTGGGCTTCTCTGCATCCCAGAGCAAAAAGAACTTGCTCAAGAAATTTGCCTCAGGCGGAAAAATGGTATAAATAACTTTCTTGCTGGGGCACCTGGGTGACTAAGTTGGTTAAGCTGCTGCCTTCAGCTCAGGTCATGATACCAGGGTCCTGGGATCAAGTCCCGCATCATACCCCTTGCTCAGTGGGAATCCTGCTTCTCTCTATGCCTCTGCCTGCCACTCTGCCTGTTTGTGCTCTCTCTCTCTCTGACAAATAAATAAATAAAATCTTTAAAACAAAAATGATCTTCCTTGGGATCTCGTTTTACCTATAAACCATGCAAGTGGAATTCCTAATTAAGAACGTCTCAAAGAAAATGAAGAAGAAAAACCATGTGCATCTAAGGGCATTGAATGGGCTTATTTATAAAGCACTGACAGATTCGCTGTGCACCTTTGAAGTGAACTGTGAGATCTATGACCTGAACATGGGGCTTTCCAAGAATACTCAGTATGCTGAGTATATTGGAAAATGATTCTTTCTGATGAACAGATAAAGCATGCAAAAGCCATGTTACATAAATGCACTATATGTGAGTTATCTTTTTAAAAAAATAATTGGCCATTTAACATTGTATAAGGCATACATCATGTTACTTTGATACATTTGTATATTGCAATATGATTGTCACTATGGCAATATTTATCACATTACATAATTATAATATTATTGTCTATATTCACTGTACTGTATACTAAATCTCTAGGGTTTATTTATTATTCATTATAAGTCTGTACCCTTAAACCCCTCAGTCTTATCTGCTCCCCCATCCACTGGTAGTCACCATTTCACTCTGTTTTTTGCAGGTTAACTTTGATAGATTTCACATATAAATGATATCATACACTACTTGCATTCCTTTATCTGATTTAACTAGCTTAACATAATGTGCTTAAGGAACATCAATGTTGTCCTAAGTGGAAGGATATCCTCCTTCCTCATACATGAATGATATCTCATTGTATATATGCACTACATCTTTTTTTTTTTTTATCCATTCACCTTTTAATAGGCATTTGGGTTATTTCCATATTTGGATATTGTAAATAATACTGTAGTAATCATGGAATTTTGATTAAGTCCCAGCAGACTTAATTAATGTGCCACCTATAATGTTTGTTCAAGGCAAAGAAATGCAGTTCTAGCAGTGATTGACTAGTTATGGGAATTTCTGATTTTTGACCCCCTGATTAAAAAGAAGATACTATGCGGGACGCCTGGGTGGCTCAGTGGGTTAAGCAGCTGCCTTCGGCTCGGGTCATGATCCCAGCGTCCTGGGATCGAGTCCCACATTGGACTCTCTGCTCAGCAGGGAGCCTGCTTCTCCCCTCCCCCCTCTGCCTGCCTCTCTGCCTGCTTGTGTGATCTCTGTCTATCAAATAAATAAATAAAATATTTTAAAAAAGAAGATACTATGCAAAATGATTTCAGGGAGCTTAAGACTGGACAGTTCATCATGGACTAATGCCATGATATCTGTCTTGCTCTCAAATGTGTGTAGAATCAATAAGGGGACACTCAATATGGAATACAAAAAGGAACAAAGAGAAAGGACTTGAAAGTTGGACCCCCATGTTAACTGAGTTCATGGAATAAATAAAAATGAAAAATAAAGAAAATTCCTTCATAAATGATGACATCTCCCCCAAGAATTACCTGCTGGGTGGAATGAGTGAAGATGGTTGTAGTGCTTTTTTTTTTTTTTTTTTTTTTTTAAGAGCACATACCAGAATATGAATGTGAACTATAAAAAAGCAGAAGAGGGGGCGCCTGGGTGGCTCAGTGGGTTAAAGCCGCTGCCTTCGGCTCGGGTCATGATCCCAGGGTCCTGGGATCGAGCCCCGCGTCTGGATCTCTGCTCTGCGGACAGCCTGCTTCTTCCTCTCTCTCTGCCTCTCTGCCTACTTGTGATCTCTGTCTATCAAATAAATAAATAAAATCTTAAAAAAAAAAGCAGAAGAGGACTTGGAGACAGAGAAAGAAGGTACAAAAAGGAATCAAGTTTACTTGTCATAAAATGCAAAGAAAGAGACGCCCAGGTGGCTCAGTGGGTTAAGTCGCTGCCTTCAGCTCAGGTCATAATCCCAGGATCCTGGGATCGAGGCTCCTTGCTTCGTGGCGGGGAGCCTACTTCTCTCTCTAGTTCTGCTTGCCTCTCTGACTACTTGTGCACAGTCTCTCTCTCCCTCTCTCTCTGACAAATAAATAAATAGAATCTTTAAAAAAATAGAATGCAAAGGAAGTATATTTGTGAAGCATTAGATCTGCTGATTAATTATTTGGGAGATGGTGGAATTTAACTGATGCCATATAAGTCTGTACTGTGTACTGTGTTTATATATGAACTCTGCTTTTGAAAAAAAAAATGAATGTTTTAAATAGAAAAATATTTGTATAAGATGATATAGTCTATAATTTCAGATAATCCCAGGGAAGGTTAAAAGGAAGAATGCTGGTAAAAGGACAAAGTGAGGCATATTTTATCAAATTTAAACTCTTGAGTGGTATTGCCTGTTATTTTGGTAATTAAATGTTTTGTTGTTTTTTATGTATTTAAACATAATTTCCTACAGATGACTTATCAAGTTACTGATGTTTCTTCTCAAAAGAGAAAAAAATATTAAAAGCAAAAAAAGAGGCACCAAAATCCTCCATGGTGTTATTTAAATTAGTAAAAATTATGATATAACTTATATTACTAAATTTAAGCAAACAGCTTAATAAATTATTGTGTATGAACATTATGAGCAACTAAGCATGCATTAAAATTATAATAATTTTTAAAACTGTGAAAACACTGAACACTATGATATAACACTAAAAGTAAAAAGGAAAATAAGCAATGATGTATTTAGTATAATTTCAACTATGTAGAGAATACATGTAATTGTAAAATGTAAGATAATGAGAAATATCATTTTATTTATTTTTTGAGATTTTAAAAATTTCTTTATTTAACAGAAAGAGAGATCACAAGTAGGCAGAGAGGCAGGCAGAGAGAGAAGGGATAACAGGCTACCTGCTGAGCAGAGAACCCAATGCAGAGCTCGATCCCAGTACTCTGAGATCATGACCTAAGCCAAAGGCAGAGGCTTAACCTACTGAGCCACCCAGGCACCCTGAGAAATATCATTTTAAGTTAACACATGTAAGTTTAAAATACTTGGCATTTTAATGTAACATACTTCTAATAAAAATAAGTGATTATTAACAAATTTGAGATACATAATCAAAATCATTACTATACCCACTTTATAAAGGATAGAATATTATAAAATAATCAGATATTATAGGTCTTCCCTAGTAATTTCCACTAAAAATAATACTCCTTGGAATTTTGTTAATACAATATGTTCTGTTAGTAGAGAAATCATCATAGTAAAATTATTAGTAGTATCAAATATACTATTGTGCACATTAGAAGATTAAGAAAATGAAATAACATTGTTTTCCTAATGAAATTTTGGGAATTCACATTTCATGATACAGTTTTGTTTCTGGAAAATGTGATTAGAAACATCATGGAGTCTCTCCAATGATGAAAATATTGCTAGGAGATGGGAGTGTTTATATGAAAATAGTCTTATCTTTATATATATTCATGAATTAAGAAGGAGTTAAAATGCAAAGGTAACAAGAGAGGTCTTTATCTTTCATTAGAAAGAAAATTAAAATGCATGTAATAGGAAGCGAATAAGAAGAAATTCATCATGGTACTTAAAATGTTCTGTAGTTAAGTGAAAAACTTTACCATTTTTTATTTTGTTTAATAAGATTTGTAAGTTTCAACCCAAGTTAAATTTGAGACCAAATTTAAAAAGTCCCCTTTCTTAAAGATTTGCATCTGAAATATCTGTCTCTCACTGTAGCGCTCTTAACTATAGTAACTGTCAGTTGCTACTCTTGTCCTATAAATTATTTTGAGTGTTGTGTCAGAAAGAACAGAGCTATAGTTCCAAGTATGTGGTACACAGAGATTAGCCAACCATTTAAGAATGTTAAACAGTCAATAAATATATTTGATTCTGCTGAGGTTCATAAACTTGTATTTTTGAAAAATAACAATCCCCTCATGCACTACTTTGTCATACAAAAGTCTCTATCATAACTTCCAAAAGGAGTCTCTACACCACTCATGATTGTCTTCTTCGCTTAAAGCAAATGTAGAGACATTTAAAATGTTTCTTAGATAAGATGGACATTTTTCTTTTCACTGTTCCTTATTTCCAGAATAAATAAACAATTTCAATAGATGTCTCAGCTGATTCTCACCTACTTCTAATATATTCCCTCCAGATTATAGCCAATAGTCAGTAGTCTTCAGGATGAACAAATTTTCTTTCTTCGTATGTTTTTGTTTAAAAAGTGTATGTGTGTGCATGTGTGAGTGCATATGACTGTATATATAATTAATACATAACATTATATACATAATTATATACATAATATATACAAATATACAAATATATACATATATGCATAATTATATAAATAAACATTACATAATTATATACATGTTATATATATAATTTATATGTATCACCTAATAACATAATCATATATAATCTCAGTTACCTATTCTACAAACTACATCCCCTTTCCTTTGAATCAAGCTTAACACAAACACACACACACACACCACTACCACCACATCAAAATGTTTTTAATGAACTCAAAACTAAATATACAATATTAAATTTAGAACATAATATGTTGGTTTTGCATTGTGTCTCTAGCATAGCGCTTAGGAAATAGTGTACAATAAATGTGGGTGAAATTAGTAAGAAGCTCAACATATGCTCACCTGAATTCTCATAATACTTTATTTATGCATTTTTATGATACATACAATATTTTGTTCTATATTTTCTTAATTTTTTTTTCATATTCTCTGCCTAAAGCAGCAAGTTATAATGGAAAGAACATTGTGTTAAGATTTAGACAGATCTCGGTTCAAATTCAGATTCTACCACTTAACTACTTTGGTTAAGCTTTATCATCTCTTTGAGCTTCAATTTAATCATGTGTAACATAGGTATAGTTACACTTGGCTGATAAAATTTTAAGAATTAAATGAGTTGAAATTTAACTGTGCCTCTATAGCAGTTTAGTAGTTTACAAGCTGAATTAACATTCTGAAGTCTTTTAACCTAACTCTTGAAGCTTTTCTTTTTTTTTCTTTTCCATTCAAATGATTCAGGATGCTTGGATGACAGAACTTCTAACATTAACAATTTTTTTTAAGATTTTATTTATTTATTTGACAGAGAGAGACACAGCAAGAGAGAGAACAGAAGCAGGGGGAGTGGGAGTGGGAGAATCAGGCTTCAGGCAGATCAGGGAGCCCAGTGCAGGGTGATCGCAGGACCCTGGGATCATGACCTGAGCCAAAGGCAGACGCTTAACAACTGAGCCACCTAGCTGCGCTGGACAGAACATCTAAAATAGCAACCATTTTAATCATCATCATCATCATCATCATCATCAACATCATTATCATCTACTAAGAACTTATTATGTGTTAGGCACTCTGCTAATTTAAATGTTTTACATGGATTATCTAATTAAATTACTTAATAAAAATCCTATGGGTTAGCTACTCTTATTGTTCTCAATTTTTTTCAACTAATATTTTCTTTGTCCCCAATTTTATAAGTGAAAAAAATAAAACACATGGAATTTCAGCAATGTTTCCAAGTCCATAGCTAGCAAGGGGAAGAGGTAAATTTTATATATCAGACAGTGATTCTCCAGAGACAATACAGTGCTACTTTCCCACTGCATTAGAAATAACTCATGTTATTTCTTGTTAGGAACCACTTTCATGGTTAGGAAAGTGCCATATAACCTATAATACTATGGTAACAAAATGTTATTTTGCACTAAGCTTAGTTACACTACACTGTGAGATCTTCAAGAGTAAAGTATTTCTTATCTTTGAATCACAAATCTAAGAAGATATTTGGCACATAAACACTTGGTGAATTAGTGCCATTGAGGGAACCAAACAATAAGCAAATACAATGTTGAAAATGCCACTTTCATAAGGAAATGAATCAAAAGAAAAAAAAAACAGATGAACATAGGGGAAGGGAAAAACAAGAGGGAAGGAAACCATAGGATATTCTTAACTATAGAGAAGAAACTGAGGGTTGATGGAGGAGAGGTGGGCATGGGAAGGGCTAAATAGGTGAGGAGTATTAAGGAAGACACTTGTGTTGAGCACTAGGTGTTATATGTAAGTGAAGAATCACTAAATTCTACTCCTGAAACCAATATTACACTAGATGTTAACTAATTACAATTTAAGCAAAAAATTTAAAAAGAAAAAAATCAAGATCACCTGAATTGGTATAACCATCTTTTTTAAAACCTCTTTTTCAATATAATTCTGGTATTATAAAAGAAGCTTACAGACCTGTGGGCTCCCACAATTGATTTCTCATGGCAGATTTTCATGAAATTTCGTGAAAAAAAACAACTGTATAAGCTTGATCATTTTGAAGGTAAGGACAAATGAAATTTGGTGGTTTGGCAACACACTGATCCAAAGCAACATACAAACTTGTCTTTGCATTCATCCAAGAAATATTTTTTGAGTGCCTACTATATGCAAGATACTGTTCTGGGTACAAAGGATACCATGTTAATAAAAAAGACAAAGTTCTTACCCTATAATACTTATATTTAGAAGATTGTAAACAATATACTGCATACAACCAGGTATATGATATATTGTCATATACTGGTAAATATTATAAAAATTAAAATATCCCAGTTTGATAGAGGGTGACTATGGTTATACAAATTTACAGAAAGGTAGTAGATGACATTGGTATTGACATTGTAAAATACCATGTGCAAATACACTGAAACAGGGAAGAGCTTAACCTGCATGCCATGGTGGCTCTAACAAAGTAAATGGGTTTGAGATATGGACAACATAAGGTCAGAGAGGAAGAAATCTACAATTTGTAGAATCTTTTAAACCACAGTAAGGATTTAAGATTTAATTTTAATGACAGAATTCATTGATGGATTTTTTTCAAAAGATTTATTCATTTATTTTAGAAAGATAGAAAGCTTGTGACTGGGGAGAAGGGCAGAAGGAGAGGGAGAGCGAGAATGCTTGAGCAGACTCCCTAATGAGTAAAGAGTCCAATATGGACTGGTTCGAACTCTGGACCCTGAGATCACAACCTGAGCCAAAATCAAGAGTTGGCTATTCAACCAACTGAGCTACCCAGGCACCACTTCATTAATGAATTTTATTTTATTTATTTTGTTTAAAGATTATTTATTCATTTGACAGAGATAGAACGTAATCAAAGGGAATGGCAGGCAGAGGGAGAGGGAGAAGCAGGCTCCCTTCTGAGCAGGGAGCCCAATATAGGGCTCGATCCTAGGACTCTGGGATCATGCCTGAGCTGAAGGCAGATGCTTAACTGACTGACCCACTCAGGTGCCCTCATTGATGGATTTTAATCAAGAAAATGTTATTACTATTTTAGAACTTAAAATAATTTTCAAGGTTATTAGAAGATAAAAATTTTAATGTAAAATTTATCAACTTGCTGAAACAAATCCAAGCTGTATGCACATTCTAAGTCAAAAAAATGTTTTCCAGACCTCTAGAAAGAGATAAACAGTACTGTCTGGTTATAGAAACTTCAGAAATATCATTTAAATATATTTTACTGGTATGCATCAAGTATTTTAAGGATGTGATTAAAGGCAGAAAACTTGTTCAAATAAAATAAGCCCTGTCATGTACTTTCATTCATGCCTTGAACCAAGCATTTTTTTTTTGTAATTTAGTTTAAAACTCTCAACAAAGTAGGTTTAGAGGGAACATACTTCAACATAATAAAAGTCATATATGAAAAACCCACAGCTAACATGATATTCAATGTGGAAAAACTGAGAGCTTTTCCTCTAAGACTTATTGCTATTTTTAAAATTTTAAAATCCCTAGCTGTTTTGTAATTCATCTGTTCCTTTTTTTCTAGCTCTCTTCCCTTATGATTTGATATTTTCTATTTCTTTCTCCTTCTTTTTTTCTTCTGGGAATGGTGTAATGCATATATTGACACCTTTTAATGGTGTCTTATATATCTCTTAATATAGCTCCACTTTGTATTTTTGTAAGTGTATCAAATCTATGCTTTATTAATAAAAATTAATAAACTTTCTGTCCTTCTTGAAATTTAGCACTATTATTTTTAAATAAGAAGTACTTCATATAAGCTTGCTTACCTTAATAATGTGATCATTTTTCTTTTTAATATTTTTTGTAGTTTTGCAACATTTCCAAATCACCAGAAAGAGCAGATTAGTATGTTTCATTTCCTATTCAATCTAAAGAAAAATTACAGAATACAGTTAATGTTCCAGCTAAAGAAAAAAAAGAGGTAAATGTGTTTTTACTTAAAAATCTAATCATAAAGGGGCACCTGGGTGGCTCAGTTAGTTAAGCAACTGCCTTCAGCTCAGGTCATGATCCCAGAGTCCAGGATCGAGTCCCAACTCCATGCAGAGTCTGCTTCTCCCTCTGACCTTCTCCCCTCTCATGCTCTCTCTCACTCTCTTTCTCTCTCTCTCAAATAAATAAAAAAATCTTTACAAATACCATCTCAAATGGATATTTTTTTAAAATTCTAATTATAAGGACAATATAAAAATTCAAGTCAGAAGAATGCCACATATTAGAAAAATTGGTCTTAGTTCAAACATCACCTACTTAAGGAGACCTTTCTACAATTACTCCACACTTTCTGGCACAGCCATTCTTAATTATACCATCCTATTCTGCCTTCTTCATTTCACTTATCACAAAGTGTTACTAGTTAATGTCTGTCCCCCACCCTATAATATAAATATATTTTAAAGCTGAGATCTTACGTGTTTACCAATCTCTTCCCAGTGTCTAGCATAGTATCTGGTTCTTAGTAGAGGATTATTCAATATTCAATACATGTTGTTCACTCTATCCACAAATATTAAGCATATAATAATAAAAATATAAAGTTGTAGGAACACTTAGAGAGGAATAAAGCATCGTTACCATAGTCCAAGCACTTATTTTCTAAATTGTCATTTTTGATGAGGCACAGATGTAAAATACCTGACAATGTATTCAGTATCCAGGAAGTTAGCTTACAACCAGAAAAGGGAAAAGGGAAAAGGGAATGAATGGTTATTAACTAAAATCCTAATAGGCTCCTACCTAACTGCAGAAAATATATTTTTAATTGAAACTCTCCTTATCTGGAAGTAGAGAGATCTCCATATCCTCTAAAGGTCAGCTGCAAGTGCTTGTCATTAATAGTAGGCACTACATATACTTTTTTTCAAGTTTTTCTGCCAAAGGTTTGGAGGAAGATGATGTCAATTTTTTTAAAGATTTTATTTATTTATTTGACAGAGAGAGAGAGAGAGAGATCACAAGTAGACTGAGAGGCAGGCATAGAGAGAGGGGGAAGCATGCTCCCTGCTGAGCAGAGAGCTGGATGTGGGGCTTGATCCCAGGACCCTGAGCTCATGACCTGAGCTGAAGGCAGAGGCTTAACCCACTGAGTCACCCAGGCACCCCAAGAGGAGGTCAACTTATAGATTATTCAGATGAAAACAGATCAGGGGTCTAAATTATCAGAGTAGTTCACTTATGATTTGGGGGGGTCATAGTAACATTGATTTGAGCTTTATATATTCTAGTGCTTGCCTGAACTTAGAAAGAACATAGATCATTACTAAAATTGACACACTTATGTCCATTTCCTGGGTACTGTGGATAAAGCAACCACTAAAGAAAAATCTATTTATAAAACATGTCTGTCGATGTTACCTGTTTTAGCCCAGTACCTTTAGCATTAAGGTTTCTTTTGATAACTAAACCCATCACATTTTCCAAAATGCAGATTTCATTTTCAGTATCTAGTTTCATATTTTGTGGCTTCTTTTCTCCCGGACCTTTACTCTACAACTTATTCCATAATCTACCAGAGAATTAATTAAGGTGGTTCATTAGTATTTCAGGCAACATTTTCTATCTAGCAAATATTGACCATTATCATTACAAAATACACATCTGTGTCAAACCATAAAGAATTATGCCTCAGTGCACTTACAACTGTAAAGAGAAAAGCACTGAATAATTTATTATTCAGCCTCCTTGTAAGAATGCTGAAATGCTATGCCTCAAAGGCAATCATGTGATAAGTTCTCAAACTAGTCAAAAACAGAATTGGTTCAAAATATCTTTTTAAATAAGGAACATATTCTTCTCTGCAATTTCAGATTTCATTTCCCTTAGTCAAAAAAGCACAGACTCATCCTGGTGGTCACATAGCCAGGTTGGATGGGCCTTACTAAAGTTGTGTGCAAAAATGTGTGATGGCTTTGAAGCACCAGGAACTGACAGACCAATAAGACCATTAGGCAGATTGGGACTCTGTGCATCTGTCCGGATATTGCTGGAATTGCTGCACTCTTTGTTACAGAATTATGTTGCCAGAGGGGCTTCAGACCTGCTTCTTTGAACACCTTTATTTCCTTTGATGTGCATTTGATCTGTGGGGATTCAGACTTTTTAAAGTAATATCACCTGGAAAAAAGAACATTTTCAATTGCTTATATTCTAATATTTTTATGGTAACATGAGCAACTCAAGTTTTCTTCATGGTTACATATAATTATGTGCTAAGCCACTCCTTAAGAGATCATTTGAATCCTTAAGTTAAAGTCCTTTGCACACTTAATTTTATTTATTAGCCAAGTGTTCCACATGCATATTATGCAATTTGACCTTAGGAATTCTGATCGTGCCTATTTTTGCTTTAGCAGGATTTTGAAGACTGAGTATCAGAAAGAGTATTCAAAAATTAATCTAATTTTGTAAAGTATAACTCTTAACTTCGTACCTGTTTCGATTACTGTTAGTGGTCAGTAACTGCCTTTTCATTTTCAAAATTTAATTATATGCTATTTGCTTAATACATATATTTTAAATTGACAAGTTGAGTTATATTGTCATACTCGTCTTTATAATTAAACTGTAAAATGCATTACGAAAAGCTTACATCATCTCTGTGACAGTTTTAGTCATTTGAATGATAATTTCCATTCCATAAAGATACTGCTGGTGAACTTCAAGAAATAATCTACTACACTATTCCTAATAAAGATGGAAATTTTTTTTTCTATACCAAGTCAAGTGACATGATATACAAAGACATGTATATGCCCACACCATCCATATGAACATGCATAGACTGAATTTCATAGATCATAGTAAAAGTTAAAAGTTAATGTGTTTTTATGTGTCTGTTGGCCATCAACAGATGAATGGATAAAGAAGATGTGGTATATATATACAATGGAATACTATGTAGCCATCAAAAGAAATGAAATCTTACCATTTGGGACGACATGGATGGAACTAGAGCGTATAATGCTTAGCGAAATAAGTCAACTGGAGAAAGACAACTATCACATGATCTCCCTGATATGAGGAAGTGGAGATGCAACGGGGGTGGGGGTTAAGGTGGTAGGAAAAAAAAAATGAAACAAGATGGGATCAGGAGGGAGACAAACCAAAAGAGACTCTTAATGTCATAAAACAAACTGAGGGGGGTGGGGGGGGAGGGGTTGGGAGAGGGTGGTGGGGATACCTTATATGTTTAAATAAAAAAGCTTAAATAAAAAAATTAAAAGCAAAAAAAAAGTTAATATGTTTTTAAATAATCAGAGGTATCATAAATATTCACTGTGTAGGATATCCTCAATAGGCTGTCAACTTGCTGTAGATTACTCTGCAGACACAATGTGGCCTTACTTAAAGATGGTCTCTTGAGAGCAATAGAGACAAACTGGAAATTAAGAGGAGATAAAATTAATTAAAAAATGCAAAGACATTTCTGTATTTTCATCAGTGAATTTCATATCCATTTTTTCATCTTGTAACTATTTAGCATGAGCCATTTTTCTCCATCTTTCCTTCACTAAAACACCTAGATTTTAGAGGTGAATGTGAAGAATACAAAAGTTTTAATACCTACCTTTAATGAAATCTCATTCTAATAAAATTTAGATAGCTCTATTGCATTTCAAATTCAAGTCACCAATGTATTTAATAGATTTAAAGCTGTAAAACTATGTGCAAATGGAAGAGACCATAAAGGATTTAAACAAGATCCCTATGGGCTCTGCATTTGCACATTAAAATGGTCAACCTTCTGGCTATAAAGAAGCATTAGTGCAGTGCTTCACAAAACTGTGAAATACCATTATTCTTGAATCTATGATTTTTTGTCCCTTTTAAAAAATTGAACTTAAATATTTGATTTTTGTTTGACTATAGAGTATTTCAGTGATAAAGAGTTGCTTTTCCTCTCTCTTAGCATTTCAGTAACTCCTGAGACCATCATAATAATATAGTACAGTAGAACTTTTAAAATTTAATTTAATTTTTTCAGTGTTCCAGAATTCATTGTTTATGCACCACACTCAGTGCTCCATGCAATACATGTCCTTCATAATGCCCACCACCAGACTCACCCAAACCTCCACCCATCTCCCCTCCCAAACCCTCAGTTTGTTTCTCAGAGTCCACAGGCTCTCATGGTTTGTGAAAATATTGGCTAAAGTAAAAGAATGAGGGTTCTGTATAAACCAAGTTTTCTCACCCTTAGCGCTATTGACATTTTGGGGTGGATAATCTTGTGGAAGATATTTGCAGCACCTCTGACCTCTACCTACTAGATGCCAGTAGTATCACCCATTTACCCCCCAGATATGACAACCAAATTTGTTTCCAGACACTGATAAATGCCCCTTACAGGGCAAAAACAAAACAAAACAAAGCAAAAAACACCTTAATTAAAGCCATTGCCTTAAGCTAATACAAGGGCAGAAACTTCAACTAATGAATGTCATTGATTAACCAACTGGGCTAAATCATCTACCTGTGAATTCATGTTACTTAATGACTCCAAAATTATTTTTAAACAGTATAGTTAATGTAATAAAGTGTTTTTTAATTAGAAAATTAACTCCTAATTCTAAAAAAAATAGTGGTAATTCTAGGCCACAAAACTTTGTTATATTCTCTATTAGCCATACTCTTATTCTAGAGAGTTATTTTACAAATATAATTTCAAAGATTATTTGGTGGAAATTTATGAGCAGATAACCTCATTAAAAAAAATAAAACAAGGTGTATGACCTATAGAAGTTGCATCTGGATTCACCTAGATGAGATACCTAAAGGAGCAATCTAGGAGTGAGTTCCCTATAGTATAAAAGGAAGATACTTTATTTCATTATAATAATTATGTAGCTTTAGCAAATGTAAATTTTTCCCAAGGGGTATATAAAATATAATGATTTAAAGGGGTGGGAAGAAATCTTAATGCTAAACCAAATAAAACGAAATAAAAGAACTAGTAATGATCACATTAAGTCTTCTCTTAATTATATTGTGAATTACAGTGTAAATGTCAGTACTGCCTTCATCTTATTTAAAAAAAAAATGTTAAATGGAAAACAAAGAGGAAAACAGCAAAGGGAGCCTTTGCAGATTATAAATTCTATACCCTGACAATTCAAACAACTGAGTGAAGAGTAAGGTATCTGTCAGAGAAATCCAATCCAGAAAGTCAGAGTATTTCACAACAGCGTATCATTCAATTGCCCTCTACATAGCAACTGGTACAGTCAATGCAATAAAATAAAATTTACACTTTCCCTTGTCAAACATGCAGCAGCTGCCACTAAGTTTCAGATATGACAGTTTCCTAAAGTGACTTTTGGATATACCTAGGACCCTTTGTTAGCTGGTGGCCCCTCATGGCAACTGAGAAATTCTCTATTTAAAGAGACTCAAGTGCCATTGAAGCAGAAGAGGAAAGGTTTTCTCTTTGCCTATGTCAGAGTATTCCTCTGTGAATACAGAAGTGTTTTTAAAGGTGTTTGTGAATATCTCATCAACAGCCTTTACATAATATTCATCTCCTTTCAACTCTTTGCACCATAGAATATACTCCTACAGGTTCATTTTATTTAAAACTTGGCTTTCTGTGACAAATTATTCTCCTTCCTCTTTTCTCTCCCTTTACCACACTTTCTCGATCTCTATCACTTGTTTCTTCCTTCCACACAGAAATATGAAAACTACTTAAGGTTCTATCCTCCTGCTTTTCTTCCTTTTTTTTTTAATGTAGGCTCCATGCCCAGCATGGGACTAAAAGTAGGGCTTAAATTCATGACACTGAGATCGATACCTGAGCTGAGGGGTGCCTGGGTGGCTCAGTGGGTTAAGCTTCTGCCTTTGACTCAGGTCATGATCTCAGGGTCATGGGATCGAGCCCTGCATCTGGTTCTCTGCTCAGCAGGGAACCTGCTTCCCCTCTCTCTCTGCCTACTTGTGATCTCTCTCTGTATGTCAAATAAATAAATAAAATCATTAAAAAAAAAGACCTGAGCTGAGATCAAGAATCAGATGCTTAACTGACTGAGTCACCCAGGAGGCCCAGGTTTTGTACTTTTTATTTATTATATTTTTATTCCATTTATTACATGTCTTGAACTTTTTAGCACTTTTATTTGGATGATCCCAGATCTCTTTTTTAGACCTAATGACTCTCCTGATCTCTAGTATCACAGTTCATGTTGCCTAATGTATAATTCTAACAACATGTATTTTTGATAACAGGTCATAGTGAACACAGCCTCCCTTCTAAATCTAAGTTTATCCTTTGGTGTTATTTTCTCCTCCAAATATTATATAAATATTTCTAAAAGACAAGTCATATTACTTATCCTTCTCAAAATCTTTCCATAACTCCCCAAAAGTGTCAGATAAAGGCCAAATGTCTTTGTCTGATTCTTAGTGATCCCAAGTCTGGCAGTGAGATATGGTAGAGAATATAGTGCAATAAAAACTATTTGTTTAACTGACTGGTGTTCAAGGCTATACTCAGCCACATAGTAACAAGATAGTATTGACCAAGTAAGTTAACGATTTGGTGTCTTGATTTATTTACACAAAATGAATGGTTTTGAACTAGAAGATTTCTAAAGATTCTTCCAAATTTTAAATCCATCACTGTGGTTCTATTTTCCAAGCTTATCTCTCAGGAAACTCACAAGTACATTGATACCTCAACCATTCTAAACTATTAGTATTTCTTGAATGTGTGTATTCCCACCATCATATCTTTGCTGTGACTATACACTTAACATAAATATCTCTCTTTTTCTGCCTATTGAACGCTCTACTCTCAAAACCTTGCTCAAATGCTAACTTCTCCGATAAAAATGCTTTGCTTGGTCTCCCCAGCAAGAAGAGATCTTTGGTTTTCACAAGTCCAGAAGTATTTCATTCATCTACTTAGGCAATTCATCATATAATTATTTATGTTTTCACTTTATGTGTTCACTGTATAATTAGTATCTGAAGGATAAAACATCAAGTTTTACAATTATGGAATTTTTATATAGAAGCAAACTCACCTTGTACTATTTCCCATCTAGTGTGGACAGTTCTTCTGTCATATCATTCACAGACAGCAATCCAGACAATGCTTAAATAATATCTGTGAAATACCTTATGAGGCAGCCTATCTAATGGATAGAATGTTTAATGATAGAAAAGTTCTTCCAGCTAGTAAGAAAAAGCAGATTTCTCCATGACTTCTATGCCTTATTTTTCTAATTGGTTTTCTGAGTTTTCTCTTTTTAAAATTATTTTTTCTGTCATGCTGAACACTGCTGCATTATCAAAAGTATGAATCACAGATCTGTGGTATAGCTCCAGCACTGTTGAATTTTTGCTCCACTTTCTCCTTTGTGTCACACCACTCACTACAATATCTTGATACCAATTTCAGGTCACTACCTTCTTAGGATGATTTTCATAATTTATTTCTTTATGATTATATAATTCACTCTAGGTTCATTTATCCTATCAAATATACCAGAGATTAGGAATTCATTCTTCAAGCTCATTAATCCATCCATCCAAAGGTAGAGTGCCTATCATGTTCCATGCACTGTATTGGATTCTGAAGACAAGATAGTAAACAAAAATAGACACAGATTATGTCAGAATGAATATCACAATATAGTAATCAAGACAAACCTTGTGAAAAAGTTAATATGAAACAAAAACCTGTGATTCTAGGAATGCTAATGTTATGAAGTAGGGGGGCATTGGGTAGCATTTAATAAAAGAGATTGTCCTAGTTAGGAAGGTCAAGGAAGACTTCTCTGAAGAAATGACACTTGAGTTGAAATATGAAGAATGAATTTCAGTTAACTAAACAAAGCCTAGGGGAAGGAGGGAATTCCAAGCAGAGAGAAAAGGATATGCAAGGACTTGGAGCCAGGAAACAAAAAGACATTTTGAAAAACTAAAAAAAAAAAAAAAAAAGATTAGACCTACTGGAATACAGAATGTACAACAGGAGTTGAGGTTGAAGAAGAAAGCAAGAGCAAAATATTTTAAGGAATATGTACGATTTTAGTTGTATCTTAATAACATAAGAGATCATTGAATTTGAGTGTGGGAGGCAAGGTGAGAAATGATCAGATATTTATTATTTTTTATTGAGGTATAATTTCATATGGTGAAATTCTCATGTCTTAAGGGTTCTGATGAAAATATATAAAGTTACAGAACATTCTTATCATGATGAAAATTCCCTTGTGTCCCTTCCCAGTCAACCTTTAACTCCCAGAAGCAACCACTGATCTGATTTCTATCACCACAAATTAGTTTTACCTACTCTAGCACTTCATGTAAGTGGAATAATGTGGGACACCTGGGTAGTTCAGTTGGTTAAGTGGCTGCCTTCAGCTCAGGTCATGATCCCAAGGTTCTGGCATTGAGTCCCACATTGGGCTCATTGCTACACAGGGTATCTGGTTATCCCTCTGCCTGCAGCCCCTCTTGCTTGTGCTTGCTCTCTCTCTCTCTCTCTCTCTCTCTCTCTCTCTTTCTTTCTGACAAGTAAATAAATAAAGCCTTAAAAAATAAAAAAAAAAATAAGTGGAATCATGCAATATGCCAGCTTCAAATTAGCTTCTTTGACTCAGCATAACTAATAATTGTATGAGGGTGTAGGTGTGGGTGTGGGATGCTCTCACTCAAAATAACATATTTGTGTTATGTCTCACTTATGTTGTACATGTCAGTTTATTTATCCACTCTCCTGTTGATTAAATTAATAAGAATGAATAAAGAAAGCAAGATTCAAAGTGGACCCTTTTAGAATGTTGTTACTTTATTTAGTACAAGGGAAATTTTATTATAGTTTGAATGGTTTATTTAACTAGAGAAGAAAGCAAATAGGTGGTTTCAAGAGATATTTAGGAATTGGTAAACAAGATTTGGTGATGGATTGGATGTAGAGGTAAAGGTGATTAAGCGATCAAGGATAACTCTACCTTTTTGGTTTATGTATGGTGGTAAGCAGAATACTGGGATAACATGATTAGAACCATAGTTTGGACATGTTTAGAAGATTCTCTGTGTTCTATGGTGGATATGTTGAATTTAAGGTACTGTCTCTGAGCCATTCAAGTGGCAAAGTCAAGTAATCAACTCAATGTATGCAGGTGTGTCTAAGAAAAGAGATCTTGATCACAACCTGGACGCATTCTTTCACCTCATTTTTCTAGCAGGGACAACAGTTTTCATTTATTTCATGCAGAAACGGTGGCTGCCTCAGGCCACAACACAAACACTGCAGCTTTTCCCACAGTGCCCAGACTTTGCATGACTGAAATTAAATGACTAAACTTCTAGATGAACTGTAATAGACTTTATCCTTTGAATTCCTGTTTCCTAGGGCCTCCTTGGAATATGGATTTAAGCGAGGCTGACTAATTGATTTCCCTACGAGCTTTTCCCAACCTAGATAGATAGTTTTTCATAGCTATGGAAGAGGTTAACATCCTTCACCAAAAACAACAAATATAGACGTATGAAAATCTCTTTACTTCTTTTTGCATCCATTCCCTATAACAATATACTTCTATAATAGACTGCCTTTCACATACAAATAAGTGATACATGCCCATACCCAGTATAGTCTGCCTTCAACAAGAAACTCATAAATAATGGGACCTATGGCTTATTCAGTAGTATTCTATAATGTTTTATACAGCACCTCATACCTAAAAGTACTGGATAAATATATAAAACTGTTACTTTAGGCACATGTGGATAAGATATATGGAAAAACGGGATATAATTAGTTTCATGTGTAAATCTCATTTATCTCATGATTAAAAGTATTTTATAAGAACCAGCAAGAAGGTGAATAAGTTGTTATAGAGAATATAAAGAGAATTCTTAGCTTCTAAGTACAAAAATAACAGGACATTGCATGGTTATTGAATCTAAAATGCCTATGGAACAGAAAGGAAAAAGGCATTTCAATAAAAATAGCAAGTGTTCAATATTTAAATAGAATGCCTTCTCAAAGTCTCTCTTCTTCCAAAAACTCATCAAGATGAATTGGCTCATCTATTTCATAGAAAATTTAAAGTGAATTAAGTTTGAAAAGTGGACTGAAATGGAACTCATACTAAAGTTGAAATGTGGAAATATAAGTACAAATGTGAATTGAGTCCTTTGTACTTTGCACTTTATGCAATCATACTGATTTATGTATTCTACCTAAACCAGTGGTTCATAAACATCTAGCCTAAAATTTCTCAAAGTGTGTTTCAGGGATCACACATAATGCCTAATCTTGAGAGATTACTCCTTAATTTTAATTAAGATTGAGATATATCTTTCATTACAGTTTTCTGCTCAAACAATACCGTTTCCGAGAGCTCTGCTTTTATCTCCTGTCTAAAATAAACTGTGCCCATATCATTCTTCATCACCTATTCTGTTTTAATATACTTCATGGCAGTTTCATCTACCTGATATTAACATTAAATGTTTGCTGCTCATCTATGTCCTTCCCTAAAATCTAAGCAGCATGATGGCAAAGCCTTGTTCTGCTTTGTTCAGCATTGATTACAGTACCTGGAGCATAAGTATTCATTAAGTAAATAAGTGCACAAATTGATAAATAATCCTGTTTATATTTGCTTAAATAAATGTTGCCAATTTTTTTTGATTATGTATTTCTCTTTCATATTACACATATTAACATCTTAAGGAGTTAATATTCTACAGAATACCACTCAAAAATTCTGATCTTTGCTAACATAAGTGGAAAAAAGGACCTTGCCAGAAGCCTAGAAGAATTAAATAATCTGATTGGTGGAATATCTTAGACGTCTGGAAAATCTTTAACTCCTCATGTTAGTGTTGCATGAGAAGAGGAGAAAAAGACTGTTAAATGCTTCAATTAATATACTTAGTCTATATAAAAACACTATTATTTTCAATGATTCTTTAAATTTATTAGCTAATCAAATTATAAATTATGTTATATTTGTATGCTTAAAAAAGTTATGCAAAAGGAGGCAGTGGTTATATTAGGCAAACATTTTAAATATATTAATTCAGTAAAGAATGCTATGATTAAGTTATTTAGTGAAAGAAGTAGGCCAATTGGCTTAGTTAATTAGTTAACTTAGTTAAATTGGAAGGTGAAACAACATGACTCAGTTTTTGCTTGTAATTTAAAACTTGTATTTGCCAACATATAAATATTATCTTTTTTTTCTTTCCAACTAAATTTATACCTAGAAAAAAATTGATTAACTCTTTGAAGAATTTGAATGATAAAAATGTGGCCTCAAAGAATTGCAATCCAAGTGGATCTGCTCTTGTTCCATTCATTTCAGTATACCTGCAATAAACATGTACATTTAAAATAAAATTAGGGATGCCTGGATGGCTCAGTCAGTTTAGCCTCTGTCTTCAGCTTAGGTCATGATCCCAGGGTCCTGGGATCGAGTCCCACATTGGGCTCCTTGCTCCGCAGCGAGCCTGTTTCTCTCTTGGCCTCTGCCTGCCACTCTGTCCGCTTGTGCACACACTCTCTTTCTCTCTCTCTCTCTCTGACAAATAAATAAGATCTTTAAAAAATAAAATAAAAATAAAGTTAATGATGTCTCTACTTCCAGGATGTAGAAGGGTATTATAAAGGCAAAAGTAATGTCAGCAAATGCTCCCTTCAAAGTCCAGGACATAATGGATTTCCTTCTAGCTATTTGGAGTGAGGGTGGGTGGAGGTGAGGACGGCTGGGGAAGAAGTCTATCTATAAAACTTGGTGTGCTCTTTCTTATACGACTAGAAAATAAGAAAATAAGAAAAAAAATCTACCTGATTTTCCACTTCACAAATAATAAAGCTGAGCAGTTCTAGCATTTCAAGAGAAATACGCTTAACAGAGAGATAAGATAAAATAGTGATGAAGTGTTTCAACTATCTGTTGGTGCACAAAGAGTGAAACATGGTAAAAATAGGAAAGAGGTTTTTTTTTTCCAATTTAATGCAGGGATTGACACAACTACAAAAGAGACATTAGATATTCTGTTTTTATAAGTGATGGAGAGGACATTTTAGAAATGACTGGGCCCTTTTTCTCAGAGTTTGTATTATGTAATAAGGACAATACATTTATGTTATAATTAGCACTCTCAGTCTTCTGAGTATTAAAATTAAAAGTTAAAAGAATGATAATACTCAATAAGAAGCTACTTTTCAGAGAGGAAAGGAAATTGATGAAACTTATGTATTAAGGTGTGAAATTCAAAAGAAAAAAAATTAAGTAAAACAAATACATTACCTCTGATCTAGTCACACTTTACCACCAGTAATCTTGCAACCAGTAGTCTGCATTAGGGGGCAGAATGAAGGAGTCAGGGATAGAAGCTATATTATTTGAACAGAGAAAATAACTGATCTTTATGGAGACTGAATTCAAAAATTTGGAAATTTCCAGATTTGGTTTCTAACATAGTGAGTACCAAAAGTTCATCCCTGGACCATGGCTGTCATTAAAGCTTCTGCTTTTACCAGTTGTGGTAAAATTACAAAAAGTAAAATTTTAGGGCAAGTGGGTGGCTCAGTAAGTTAAGTGTCCAACTCTTGATTTCAGTTCAGGTCATATTCTTCAGTTCATGAAATTGAGCCCCACAACAAGCTCTGAGCTAGACATGGAGCCTGTTTAAGATTCTCTCTTTCCCCTCTCCCTCTGCACCCCCCCCACTGCTTTCTCTCTTTCTAAAAAAAAAAGTACAAATTTATATAATCAGTTCAATCATCAATTATCTCTTTTTCAAAAGGACTGTACTTTATCTTTTCTGTTTTTTAATGTTAACATGTTCTTTCTTGTATGAAACAATGATGATAGTATATGAAATCATGGGTTTTAAACAGTAAAATTGATTAGCAAAATAAAAAAAAAAAAAAACTGGTAACCTAACATGGTCCTCAAAATTTTAGAGTATTTTATTTTAACCCCCAGATTTAAAATGCAGTGGACATTCCCATTTTATTTTTTTTTAAGATTTTATTTATTTATTTGTCAGAGAGAGAGAGCGGGCGAGTAAGCAGAGGCAGACAGAGCAGCAGGCAGAGACAGAGGGAGAAGCAGGCTCCCTGCAAAGCAAGGAGCCCCATCTGGGACTCGATCCCAGAATGCTGGGATCATGACCCGAGCCTAAGGCAGCTGCTTAACCAACTGAGCCACCCAGGTGTCCCTCCCATTTTATAGCATACCAATTTCTAAGAGATATAAAATCAATTTAGTTTCATTTCTAATGCAATTGAATAATTTTATCGTCCCCTAATCGATAAATCCCAGGAGAATAATACATCATATCATTGAATAGAGGTGCATCTTTTTATAGGCAGGTATTTGTTATTTATAAATGAGTCTAGGTCTTTTCACATGTTAATGAATGCTTGTAAAATATCAAACTTCATGGAACTTCCACTTACACTAGTAAAACCATTCAAGTACCGGGACGCCTGGGTGGCTCAGTTGGTTGAGCGGCTGCCTTCGGCTCAGGTCATGATCTCAGCATCCTGGGATCGAGTCCCACATTGGGCTCCTTGCTCGGCAGGGAGCCTGCTTCTCCCTCTGCCTCTGCCTGCCGCTCTGTCTGCCTGTGCTCGCTCTCTCTCTCTCTAACTAATAAATAAATAAAATCTTAAAAAAAAAAACAAACATTCAAGTACCATGGCCATTTTTTGAAAAAGAAAACCAGAATACAAAGTACAGTGACTGAGAACCAACAGAAACAGACAACAGAATATTAACCCATCAAAACTTCAGGAATTGGAGCTATAAGACACATAATATGAATTGTGTTTAATGTTTCAAAAAATAAAGGTGAGGTTTGAAAATATAAGTAGTCACTTTTTAGATAAAAAAGATAGAATTTCAGAATATTTAATTTATAACTATAATTTAATAATTTTGAAAATCTCAATCACATATAAAATCATTAAATGCAGCTAACAACATAAAAAACTGGAAGATAGAACTAAAGAATCATTGGTATGCTGCATGGAAAGACATAGAGAGGTAAAATACTCAAAAAGGGGTTTAATAAATATGGAATAGGGAATGAAATGTTTTACCACCCATATAATTGGAATTACATAAAGAAAGGATGGAGAGAAAGGAGCAGAGGCAATATTTAAAGATTTAATGACCAAGAAATTGCGAAAACTTAAAAAAAGATAACAATCTAAAAGTTCAACAGGCACAATAAATCTCAAGGAGTTTACACAAATAGAAACCTACATTTATGCACATTATAATGAGAGTGAAGAATACTACAAAGAGGCTTTAAAAGCAGCAAGAAAAGCAAAGACATGACAAATTATATACAAAAAAAGTACAGTTATACTGATGGCTGACTTTTCAAAAGCAACAGTGGAAACCAGAAGACAGTAGAACTATATCTTCGTTGTATGGAGAAAAAACAGGTGTGAATCAAAACAAACAAAAAACTTAGACTTTTAAATACAGAAAACAAATGTGACTGATAGAGGAAAGGTAGGTGGAAGCATTGGTAAAGTAAAGGGGATTAGAATGCACATTATGAAGAGCTTGAGTGATGTATAGAACTGTTGAATCATTGTGTACACCTGAAACTAATATAACATTGTATCTTAATTAAAAAGTAGATGTCAACCTGGAAATCTATTCCCAGGAGAAATATAATTTAAGAATGTAAGTAAAATAAAGGCAGTTAACATCTAATAGAAATATATTAAGGTTTATACTACCAGATCATCACTAAAACAAATATCAAAGGAAGTACTTCAGGCAGAAGAAAAAAAATATCACAGATGGAAGGACTAAAATGAAAGAATAGCAAAAATAGTAAATATTGACTCTACTAATATAATATTTCTCAAGGATTTATAATACAAAAATAAAATACACAACAGTAACATATGAGTAGGAAGGGAAGACTGTCCTTAATGTATTCTATGACTTTTTCTTTTAATATTTTATTTATTTATTTATTTATTTATTTATTTATTTATGTGACAGCCATAGATCACAAGTAGGCATAAAGGCAGGCAGAGAAAGAGAGAGAGAGGAGCAATCAAGCTCCCCACTGAGCAGAGAGCCTGATGCAGGGCTCAATCCCAGGACCCTGGGATCATGACCTGAGCTGACGGCAGAGGCTTTAACCTACTGAGCCACCCAGATACCCCTCTATTCTATTATTCTTAAATTGATTGGAAGAATTCAGAGACACTGATTCATTTAGCCATTCAAAAATTAAGTAGTCGTGTTACATTTTGGGGGGTTCTCATCTAAGTAATATGTGCAGAGTATATACATTTTATAATAGTAAAAAAAAAAAAAAAGTAATGGGAAAACTGGATGCCTGGGTGGTTCAGGCAGTTGAGCATCTGCCTTCAGTTCTGGTCATGAACCCAGCATCCCGGGATGGAGTCCCACATCGGGGTCCTTGCTCAATGGGAAGCTTGCTTCTCCCTCTGACTCTGCCCCTCCCCCTACTTGCACTCTCTCTATCTCTCTCTGACAAATAAATATGTAAAATATTTTTTAAAAAGTAATGGGAAAAATAAATCAAAAGCAGTCAAGAAAGGAGAAAAAATATAGAGAAGTTGGGGCAATTAGAAGTCAAAATATAAGATGGTAGAGAAATATGCAAATATACCAATATTTATAATAAATTCAAATGGAATAAATAGTCCTTTTAAAAGATGAAGATCACATGCTTGGGTGAGGAGATAAGATGGCCGTGTAGTAGGGGAACCTGGGTTTGTCTCTTCCTTCAAACACACTAGGTAACTATCAAATCATTCTGAATACTGAAGAAATAAACCTGAGGATGGCCAGAACAGACTGTACAACTAGAGGGAGAGAAGAGACCACATCAAGGAAGGTAAGAAGTGCAGAGACGTGGTTTCAGGGACAAATGGATTGCAGGTGCTCTGGAGGGGAGGGAGCCCTGGTTGCAGAAAAGGAGAAAGAAATCAAAGTGCACAAGTAAACCCACAAGCCAGTGGAAGGGTAAAATAGAGGGACTGATTTTCATGAGTTTTTGCAAACAGCAGGGCTCAAGGATGAGTTTTAAAGGTTGGCAGGTTTGGCTGGGCTAGAGCTCTAAGGGCACTGCCCTATTCCTACAGAGAAGGCCTGGAGCAGATTGCATAATCTGAGGATCACCCAAGGCAAATGGGAGAGAGACTGTTCCCTCTTGTTGGAGCTCATCTGTGAGAGGTAGCATTCACAGAAACATCTCTCTTGGAACAAAAGAGGCTGTGAGCATCATTTCCCTCCCCTGCCCCTCAGCATATGTGCAGAGAGACCTGTTGAGGTCTTCTCACCCCTGTCACTGGCTGTTTAGCCTGCTTGATACAAATCCTGTACCCCTGCACCTTGGTGCAACTGCCCTTCTCTGTCAAACTTGCATCTATCCCAGCACACTGAGACTCTTCCCCAGGAGGCCATTGAAGGGCCCCACCACAGCAGGCCCCTCAAGTTTGGAGTCAAAAAGTCAGGAGACTGGACTTGGATAGAGTCCAAAGTGCACTGTGCTGCTCCAGGCAGGCAAGCAATCCAGAGATAGCAAGAAAATAGTGATCTGAAAAATGCCTGGGACACATAAATGAAGATTATTTGCTTTTCAGGGAGGGCTTCTCTGAAAGAAGCAAACACAGAGACCTCTCTCTGGGGACATAGTAGTTGGCTGGTACCATGTCTCTGTCTCTGCCCCACCCACAACATAAGATTTTGTAAACAACACAGTGCCAACACTGTCTGTGGAACCATCATGTCCCTCCCCGCTGCACTCTGCTAGTAGTGCTTTTCTAAGGCAAGTGTGCCTAAATCCAATTGCAACAGGCCCCTTTCCCAGAAGACCAACCTTTATGCACACTACATCTCCCAAACAGAGAGTTCTGCAAGGCATCAATTCTAGTGGCAGTAGCATCAGGCTTCAATTAACAAGCATACTAGAAAATATCTAGTAAAAACTAACTACAATGGGGACAGGAAACAAACACTATCCAGTGCAGGCAAGGAGAGCCTCTGCAGATTACTGGCGTGAAGGACAGAGAAGACAAAACACAGCAGCAGAGTGCACACATCACACAACACAGACATTCCCTGAAGCACCAGGCCCTGGACACTATATGGCCTTTTCCTCAGAAAGCCATTACTCTCAAGAGCAGGATATATAACAGGGTTTTCTAACATACAGAAGACAGAGACACAGACAAAATGCCAAGATGGAGGAATTCATACCAAATAAAAGAACAAGAAAAGGTCATGGCAAGAGACCTAATTGAAACAGATATAAGTAATATTCCTGATGGTGAATTTAAAGCAATAATCATAAATGTACTCACTGGGCTTGAGAAAAGAATGAAAGACTTCAGGGGGGTCCTTACTGTAGAGATAAAAAAGTTTAAAAAATAGAAATGAAAAAGTAATAACTGAGACTTGAAACAGACTGGATATAAAAACCAAAAGGATGGAAGAAGCAGAGGAACAAATAAGTGATATAGAAGACAGAATAATGGAAAATAATGAAGCTGAACAAAAGAGAGAAAGAAGAATTATGAATCAGGAAAATAGACTTAGGGAATTCAGTGACTCCATCAAATATAACAACATTTGTATTTTAAGAGTCCCAGAAGAAGAGAGAGAAAAGGGGGTAGAAGATTTAATTAAGGAAATCATAGTTGAAAACTTCCCTAATCTGGGGAAGGAACCACACATCCAAATCCAAGAGGCACACAGAACTCCCATCAACATCAATAAAAGCAGGCCAGCACCAAGATATCTTGCAATTAAAGTTGCAAAATGTAGTGATAAAAGAAAAAATCTTAGAAGCAGCAAGACAAAAGAAGTCCACAATTTACAAAGGAAGACCCACAAAGCTGGTGGTAGATCTCTCCACAGAATCATAGCAAGCCAGAAGAAAATGACATGGTATATTCCATGTGCTGAATAGGAAAAATACATACCCAAGAATATGCTATCCAGCAAGGCTATCTCTGTGAGTAGTATAGATAAAAGAGTTTCCCAGACAAATATAAACTAATGAAGTTTGTGGCCACTAAATTTGCCCAGCAAGAAATATTAATGGGGAAGCTTTGGGTGGGAAGGAAAGAACAAAAGTTACAAAGATCACAAAGGAACAGAGAAAATCTCCAGAAACAAGAACAAAACAACTAATAAAATGGCACTAAATATATAACTATCAATAATTATTCTCAATGTAAATAGACTAAGTCCTCCAATCAAAAGACATAGGATATCAGAAGGAGTAAAACAACAAGTCTGATTTATATGCTGTCTACAAGAGATTAATTTTAGACCTAAAGACACCTTCAGATTGAAGGGGAGGTGATGAAGAATGATTTATTATGCAAATAGAGATCAAAAGAAAGCTGGAGTAGCAATGCTTACATCAGGGAACTAGATTTTAAAAGACTGCATTAAGAGATGGAAAAGAGCAACATATCATAATAAAAAGTACTATCCAACAAGAAGATGTTACAAATATAAATATTAATGGCACCAAATGGGACCAGCCAAATATATAAAAAATTAGGAGAAAATATAAAGGAATTCATTAATAATAATACAATAATAGTAGGGGACTTTATCATCCTACTTACCTCAACAGATCATCTAAGCAGAAAGTGAGTAAGGAAACAATGTCTTTGAATGACAGACTAGATCAGATGGGCTTAACAGATATATTTAGAACACGCCATCCTAAAGCAGTAGAATACACATTCCTTTCAAGTGCACATGGGACATTCTCCAGAAGAGATTACATACTAGGTCACCAATCAGGCCTCAACAAGTACAAAATGTTTGAGATCATACCACACATATTTTCCAAACATAGCACTATGGAACTTGAAGTCAACAACAATAAAAAAATTGGAAAGTCCCCAAATATATGGAGGTTAGAGAACATGCTGCTAAGCAATGAATGGATTAATAAGGAAATCAAAAAAGAAATAAAAAGGACAGGAAACAAATAGAAATGAAAATTCAATAGCCCCAAACCTCTGGGACACAGCAGAGATGGTCCTAAGAGAGAAATATATAGTAATACATGCCTACATCAAGAACAAAGAAAAATCTCAAATGAAGAACCTAATCTTACACCTAAATGAGATAGAAAAAGAAAAAATGAAGGATAAAGCTAACAGAAAAAGGGAAATAATAAAGGTTAGAGCAGAACTCAATGATAAAGAAACTGGAAAAAAAAACAATAGAACACATCAATGAAACCAGGAGATGACTCTTTGAAAAAATTACTAAAATTGATAAACTCCTAGCCAGACTTATGAAAAAGAAAAAAAAAAAAAAGAAATGACCCAAGTAAATAAAACCACAAATGAGAAAGGAGAAATAGCAATCAACAACTAAGTAATGAAAACAGTCAGAATAGAATATTATAAAAAAATTATATGCCAACAAATTGGAGAACCTAGAGGAAGTGAATAAATTCCCAGAAACATATGAACTACCAAAACTGAAGCAGGAAGAAACAGAACACTTGAACAGACTAATAACCAGCGAAAAAAAATGTAATCAGAAATCAAAAATATTTCAACAGGGGTATCTCAAAGATGGCAGAGGAGAAGTAGGCTGAGATGACATCAGGTAGCAGGAGATCAGCTAGATAGTTTATCAAACCATTCAGAACACCTACAAATCCAACAGGGGATCAAAAGAAGAAGAGCAGCAATTCTAGAGACAGAAAATCGACCAGTTTCAAAAAGGTAGAATCTGCAGAGAAGTGAATCCAAAGCAATGGGAAGATAGACCACAGGGAAGGGGCTGGCTCCTGGCAAGCAGCAGAGCAATGGAGCACAAAATATGAACTTTTAAAAGTCTGCTCCACTGAGGGACATTACTCCCAAGGCTAAGCAGGGATGGATCCTTTGTGGGGACAACGTGGTCTCAGGTCCCACGGAGTCACCGAAGGATCAGGGGTGTCTGCATATTACAGAGTTCACAGGTATTAAAGCAGGGAAGCCGGCTACAGAGACAGAGCCGAGGAGTGACCTATCAGCTCGGGGGTACCTTAAACTGCAATCTGTGGCAGAGTCAGACCACTGCTTTTTGATCAGGGATCCCACATGTGGCATATCTCCAGAGACATCCCTGGAAGAGCAGTAGTGATCTGCTGGGTTTGGAGACTCCAGGCGGGGCTGTGTGCCAAAGACAGAGACAGGCTCAGTCATGGGCCAGGTGAGCTCAGCACGCAGCTGGAGGCCAGGGAGACAGGAGTGATTTAGCGCTTTTCTCTGAAAGAGCACTGAAGAGTGGGGCCCTGAGCTCTCTACTCCTCCAGGCAGAGATTGGGAGGCCACCATTTTCATTCCGGTCCTCCAACATTCTACAGGAATCAATCAGGGAACAAAAGCTCCCAATAGCGAACCAGAGCAGATTACTTAGCTCAGCTCATGGCAAGGGCGGTGCAATTCTGCCTCAGGCAAAGACACTTGAGAATCACTACAACAGGCCCCTCCCCCAGAAGATCAGCAAGAAATCCAGCCAAGACCAAGCTCACTTATCAAGGAGAACAGTGGAACTCCAGAAAGGAAAGCATTGAATTCATGGTTTTCTCCCAATGATTAAATATTTTTTTTTAATTTTATTTTTTCTTCTTCTAATTTTTTGAACTTTTACTCTTTCCCCTTTAAACATTTTTAACTAGTTTACCTTAACAATACCTTTCATTAAAAAATATTTCTGAAATATCATTATTATAGTCATATTTTATCCTTCATTGTATCTAACTTTATTTTTTGTAAATGCATAGGGCTTTTTCTTTGAAAAAATTTTGGGATACAACTGCTTCTAGTAGACCAAAATATACCCTAAATCCATCAGGGGCCTTGTTTTAGTCTCCAGCCTGGGAAAATTCTCTCCACTTTCTTTTTCTTTATTCCCCTAACCAACTTACCTTATCAACTC
>ML098019.1:0-13211 GCA_003697995.1 Taxidea taxus jeffersonii
GGTTTGCCCTTGGCTCCAGTCTCGGAACTTGGATTTCAGGAGGGTTCCCACTGTTCCCTGACTGATAAGCGTGGCTTATTATGCCTAGACTGTGCCAAGGGTGTGGTTTATGGCAAACATCTGCTTTCGTGCTGGGGATCTGGAATATTGGTACGTGCTCTGCCAAGGGTGCCTAGTGACTAAGTCCCAGTGAAATCCTTGGCCACTGCGTCTCTAATGGGCTTCTCCTAGAGGAAACGAGTATTGCTGCATTTTTGTTGCCCGGGAAACCGCAAGCTGTGTGTGTGTGTGACCCCTCGTGGGAGGGAGACAGTGAGGAAGTCTGTGCTTGGCATCCTCCTGTGTCGTTTCCCCTTGCGGATTCTACCATGTATTTATTATTGGCTGTTATAAATCTTAGAATGGATACCGCTATAACACAAGTCCCAGGAGTCCTCACAGCAGATCATTGGATGTGGTGGCAGTGGTGGGACACAGTTGAACAACCTGACTCACTGAAATATGGCTCCAGCATGGCTTAGGACAAAGAAAAAGGGAATGAGAAGATCCTGGGGAGATCCCGGGGAGAATGACAAGATCCTGGTATCTGGGGGCGCCTGGGTGTCTCAGTGGGTTAAAGCCTCTGCCTTTGGCTCAGGTCATGATCCCGGAGTCCTGGGATTGAGCCCCACATCGGGCTCTCTGCTCAGAGGGAGCCTGCTTCCCCCTCTGTCTCTGCCTACTTGTGATCTCTGTCAAATAAAGAAATAAAATATTTTTTGTTGTTATAAGATTTTATTTCTTTATTTGACAGAGATCACAAGTAGGCAGAGACAGGCAGAGAGAGAGGAGGAAGCAGGCTCCCCGCTGAGCAGAGAGCCTGATGACCTGAGACGAAGGCAGAGGCTTTAACCTACTGAGACATCCAGGTGCCCCAAGAAATATAATAAAGAAAAAAAAACGAGCCTGGTGTCTGGGTGGCTAATGGAGTGACCTACAGTAACGAGCAGTGAAGGCTCTCTTTGGAATTTGAAGACCATAAATCTAAAGTTAGAAGGCCAGTTGGCTTGCCAGAAGATTCCCGGGCTGCTCTTGGTCCTGCTGGGTAAAGGGAGTAAAAAGAACAACTCCGGGACAATGGCTTTGGTTTGCGTTCTGTTCTCCAAGGGGAGGAGAAAGGGCCCAAATATCGCCCCCCACCCCACCGGCCCCAGTGAGCTTTGTAGGAGTTAAAGGCAAATCAAAATTAGTTTGTAATTGCTCTCTCCTCCAGGTAGGGAAAGATCTCCAAATTCCCGGAAGGCAGATTTTGGGGTGGACTAAAAAATGTTAAGCCTGTGTTGCTCTCTCCTCTAAGTGGAAGAAAAACAGCTAAATTGCATCCGAGGGCTGGAGCAAGGCTTTAGATAAACCAGAGGGACAAAAAATGGCCAAGAAAAGAAAAGAACAAAACAACCTCTCTCCTTTTTTTTTTTTTTTCCAGTTTAGTAGCTGCCCCATTCTGGCTGCAGTGGGGCCAGTATGGGAAGAAGGGAAGACAGCAGCTCCTTACTTGGCTGAGCTCACTTGGCTGCTCTGAGCTCCCGCAGCTGTAATGTTAACCCTGTAAATGCTGATTTTACAGCTAGGGGTTCAAGGATAAAAGAGGGGGATTTTTAAAAAGACGTTGTATCCTGTGGCTACTGCATCTGGGGGCATGATAAAAATGGATGTAAAGGATCAGATGTTTCATCAGCGCTAGGCAGGTGGTCCGCGTCAGGAAAGCCATAGATGAAGCAAAAAGTGTCGGTGGCTCCTAGCTCCCTCACTTTGTCTTGTCTGGGGGAAGATGGCAGTTTAAAGTCTTTGGGTATTGAAGATGGAGCAAGACTCCATAAGGGATGATTTTTGCCTATTGGAGTCTCTGGAAAAAGAGACAACCATGAAAAGAGGCAGTCTAAGGCACCTGAGTGGCTCAGTCTGTTAGGTATCTGCCTTTGGCTCAGGTCATGATCTTGGGGGTCCTGGGATCGAGCCCTGCAGAAGGAGAAGCAGGCTCCCAGCTGAGCAAGGAGCCCTATGATGCTGATGTGGGGTGCTGGGATCGAGCCCCAAGTAGGGCTCCTTGCTCTGCAGAGAGCCCGCTTCTTCCTCTCCCTTGGCCTGCAGCTCCTCTGACTTGTGCTCACTCTCTGTCAAATAAATAAATAAAATATTTAAAAAAAAGAAAGAAAGAAAAAGAAAAGAGGCAGTGCCCATATAGAAATGGCACTTCTAGAGATGGGAAACTCAGCTTTTAGTTTGCTAAGGTGCTCTTCTGGAAACGAGGTGCCTGGCCCCCACAGAGGCTTTCTAACCCCATGCATGTATGTTTGAGTGGGTCTGCTTGGATTCTGAAACTGACAAGATGAAAAGGGCTATTAGTCCCAGTGCTTGGCACTGGGACTGGGAGCACAGCTGTCTGGCCCTTCCTTGTCTTGGCTTTGCCACTACTGAAGAAAAGCTGCGGGCTTTGGAAAAAAAAGTCCTGGATTCCCAGATCCCAGTTGCTGGGGCCTGACTCGAAGCTGAAAGCTGACAGTTGGCTTCTGCAGCTGTTTTGGCCCGACCATGAGCTGTACCGACCTGAAACACATCTCAAAGAACAGAACCCAGATTCTGGAAGGCTTGCCTATTTAAGACAGCCCCCCACCGGGACAGGGGGTGGGGGTGGGGTGCATAAACTAGGAACAGATCCCAGGTGCTGATTGAATAGGATATTTGGGCTTTTTTTTTTTTTCATTTCTATCTTTGATTCTTGAAATACGGTTGACAGATAATATTATATCAACTTTGGGGATACAGCACGGTGGCTGAACAATTCCGTACGTTATGCAGCACCCCCCCCCACGATAAGTGTCGTCCCCATCTGTCACCCTAGCATGTTACTACAATATTATTGGCAATATTCTCCACGTTGTACTTTTCATCCCGGTGACTTATTTAGTTGATCACTGGCGGTATCTATTTCTTAATTCCCTTTACCTGTCTATCCCACCCAGCCCCCACTCCTTCCCTCTGACGACCACCAATATGTTCTCAACCAACCAACCAACCAACCAACCAACCAACTGAACCGACAAAGAAATCAGAAACACACTCGTGGATCTATCCGAATATCATACAGATGCCCAGAGGAGTGGGCTTGTTCTCCAAAATGGAGCTACTGGTTGGCTTTATTTTTACTTATGTATGTATTATAGATTTCACTGATTCATTGAGAGAGCGAGAATGAGAGAGAGAGAGAGAGAGGAACAGGTTCCCCAGTGAGCAGGGGAGCTGCAAGGCTCGATCCCCCAGGACCCTGGGATCATGACCTGAACCGAAAGCAGAGGCTTAACTGACTGAGCCACCCAGTTGCCCCTCTGGTTGGCTTTCTATTACTGATATAGAGACTAATTGTGGGGGCGACATTGCAGGGAATGTGACCCTTCACCAGTGGGTGAAGTCCCATACAGATGGGACTCCTGACCCTCTCTTGGAGATGTGTTGCTGCTGTCGACTTGCTGTGTTCCAGATTTCCAGATTACTTCGCAGTTTGTACCCTTGAAATGAGAGCCTGCCTGACTCTTCATCACTCTGTGCTACATGCACATTTGCCAGGCGTTTGATTACCAAACGCAGCTGTCACCGGCAAGGGCTTGGTGTTTTTCTAGGCTGTTCACTGGGAAAATGATTAGCATGAAAGGAGTGGGAGGTTATGTAAACCCATTTTGAAACAAATTGAAAGTTGAGAATTCTTCCTGACCAATTCCCGGACGTGATGCATTCTTCTGGTTAAAATCATATAACAATTTTTTTTCCAGGGAAAATGTTTCTGTCCCTCTTGCACACAACCCTTCCAGACAAAAGGTTTGGTGGAGAATAAAATGCTTGGGAAATGGAAGGTTAGGTCACTACGTGAGACACACTGATGGTGTAACCATGGAGAAATCAGGAGACATTTGGGGAGGAGCCAGGGAGTACAGCGGGCATTAATGATCTTTGCTTTTCTGAACTGTTCTGGAAGCTTCCTGTCTTCTGGAAGAAAAATGCCCCACGGGGCTTGACTCTCAAGCTGCTGTGTGCACCTTGAATATGCAAACTGACTGCCGAGCCCCACATCCCAACTGCGGGGGGCTCTGACACCTCCAGATGTCGTCCATGCTCATGCTCAGAACAGGGAACATATGTCTTATATGTCTCAGACAAGTAGAACCAATGGAAACCGGCTTGCTTTCAGGCCATCCCTCTGAAACCAAGGACTAAATGGAATTATTTGGATTGGACTGGGTGGGAGGTCACCCTGGGGCCTGGGGCCGGGGTTGCTCTGTTAACCCATACTGCCTGACTAATGTCTGTCCTGCTTGGGGTGTCCTAGGAATTGTCAGCTGTTCCCTGGGGTGCCACACATGCCCTCTGGGACTGCACCTCCTATGTGTGTGCGCCGGACCACCTCGACACTGCCTCAGCCCGGAAGACTTTCAGGTCAGCTTCTGCTTCCTGACCAGGGTACACTGTGTCTGAATGGATGCCATGAGCCAAGTCCAAAAGTGTTACCATAGAAACTTATGGAAGAAACCACCTGGCTTTCTAAGATAGATCTTTGTGGCTAGTGGGATTTGTTTTAACTGGAGAAATCGAGGACTCCTGGAGAGTAGGAATGAGGTCAAGGCTGCCGGTTGGTCTCACCCCCCTTGGTCCTACTGATAATTTTGCTGTAAAGTTGAACTGCCCAAGGACCAAGGGATGAACTATCCAGAAAGAGACTAATAAAGCAGGCCAGATACTGCTCTCCTTTGAAAGGCCTGCTTGCAAGGTTGGCACTTGGCTGGGAACTTGGATTTGGGGAGCGGCCCTGCTCTTCCTTAATTGATCAGAATGGCTCCCTGTACCCAGACTATTTATGCCAACAGTATGGTTTATGATGCTCACCTGCTTTCCTCCTAAGAGTCTGGACTTTTGGGGCATCTGGGTGACTCAGTCGGTTAAGCGTCTGCCTTCAGCTCAGGTCATGATCCTGGGGTCCTGGGATAGAGTCCTGCATTAGGGTCCCTGCTCAACAGGGAGCCTGTTTCTCCCTCTCCTCCTGGCTCATGCTCTCTGTCATTATTTTTCTTCTATTTTTTTTTCCCGTCACTTTGTTTCTCTCTTTCTCATCTCAAATAAATAAATAAAATCCTAAAAAAAAAAAGGGTCTAGACTTTTGGTATGTGCTAGGCAGAGAGCATCTAGTGACCAGCCCCCGGTGATTGGGCATTGAGTCTCTCTAATGCCTTCCCTGGGTAGAATCATCACAATGTGAGTCACTGCATTTTCGTTGCTAGGGAAACAGTGAGCTCTGTGTGACCCATTGTGGGAGGGAGACAGGCGAAGAAAGCCTTTGCATGGCATCCTTTAGACTCTGCCTACCTACGTCTTTGTCCCTTGTTTTTTTTCTGTCACAAATCCTTTTGCTATAATAAACCTTAGCCATAAATACAACTATATGTTCCATTCTATGAATTTTTCTAGTGAGTTACCAAATGTGAGGTGAACTTGGGAACCTCTAACACGGTGGGGTAAAGCCAGTGAATAATTATGAGATATTCTATCATCCCCTGTTATCTTTGAGAACCTGTGTTTGGGCATGGAAGAAGAAAATACAGATACAATACACAAGAGGTTCAAAACCAAAAAATGTGTATTCCTGAATTTGAATGGGAAGTATCAGTATGATCTCATAAGATAGGGCATTGAAAAAAAGAATGTGTGCAGTCACGTGCATGTCCTTTCTAGTTCTGTCTGCTGAAGTGACCTAGAAACAATGACCAGCTCAACAGCTGGCCACCCTGACATTCAGATTGTAGCCTTATAATTTCCCATGAAAAGAAATCAGTCTCTTGGAGAAATGGCTGATTCTAGGTCTGGGACTGGAAATGTACAAGATAACCCTAGAATATTGTCCTTGTAGCAGATTGTGGGGAAGCTGTTAAGGCTTCCTAGGATCATGGCCAAAGGACCGGGGTGGGGGGCAAGCTTCATGAGTCTCCCATTGGCCACAGATAAGATCATTGGAGCTTCAAGAAGATCATAATTGCAATCTGATTGAAACCCAACTAACACGGTTAAATTAATGATGTCACAATGATGTTTAATCAAGTGATGTTGGAAGATGATAGGGGACCAAACTGGTTTTTTAAAAGATTTATTTATTGATCTATCTATCTATCTATCTATCTATCTATCTGTCTATCTATCTGACAGAGAGAGAGAGAGCACAACTAGGCAGAGAGGCAGGCAGAGGGAGGGGGAGAAGCAGGCTCTCCACTGAGCAGAGAGCCCCATGCAGGGCTTGATTCCAGGACCCTGAGATCATGACCTGAGCTGAAGGCAGAGGTTTAACCCACTGAGCCACCCAGGCACCCCAAACCGTTTTCTTAAAAAATGGCAAATAAAGGGGAAAGAATAAAGCATTTCTCCTGGGGGTACCTGGGTGGCTCAGTAGCTTAAGAAACTGCCTTCGGCTCAGGTCATGATCCTAAGGTCCTGGGATCAAGCCCTTCATTGGGCTCTCTGCTCAGTGGAGAGCCTGCTTCTCCCCCTCCCTCTGCCTGCCTCTCTCTCTCTTGTTGTGCTCTCTCTCTCTCTCTCTATCTCTCTGTCAAATAAATAAATAAAATCTTTAAAAAGAAAAAAGCATTTCTCCTGTCCTTCTACATGAACTATAGCATCGGTAACCAAACAATAGATGGCTGAAAGCATCTCTATAAAATTATCGCAATTAACAAATGGAAATGAATAATTAGGGGCACCTGGGTGGCTCAGCGGGTTAGGCCTCTGCCTTCGGCTCAGGTCATGATCTCAGGGTCTCAGGATTGAGCCCCACATCGGGCTTTTTGCTCAGCAGGGATCCTGCTTCCTCTTCCCTCTCTGCCTGCCTCTATGCCTACTTGTGATTTCTCTCTGTCAAATAAATAAATAAAATCTTTAAAAAGAAAAAAGAAAAAAGAAAATGAATCATTAAAATTTGAATATCATTATTTTGCCACCACCAGTGAACAGATCTAGGATCAAATGGATCGAGAATCTCAGCTGCTAACTCCACAAAAAGAATGACAATCAGACAGTATGTGACCCCTGATGAGAAGATGTGCCTCTATCTGTAATATTACTAAAAAGATCAAACCTGAACCAGATCTGGCCTCTGCAATTTTCAGAGAAACAAGAGTCCAGTGAAATATGTTGAGCTGCATGGGACATAATAGAAACAAATCTCTATTGATCTCTGTCTTTTGGATCTTGGCACAGATCTCCTCAAATCCTTCTAATTTCCAAAGCATGAAGAGCACTAGGAGCATCTTCTGTTCTAATATTTGGTCTTTGAACCTGGTTCCTGGCACAGAGTTCACAAGTCCTTTGGAATTTCCTGGGTGACAATAATGTCTTTTGTTCTAATGAGATGACTCTAGGTGAGTCCTGGATGGAGGCTGGTCTCCGGAAAGACTAAGCCATGATGAGGAGGTTGGGATTTTCAGCCCCGCCCCCAACCCAACTACTCCAGAGAGGGGAGAGGGACTGGAAAGAGTTAATCATGTTATCATGTTAATCAGTTAATCGTCAATCATGTCTACATGATGAAGCTTCCATAAAAACCCAAAAGTCCATGGTTTGGAGTGCTTCCAGGTTGGTGAACATGTGGGGCTCCTGGGAGTGTGATGCCCTGGAGAGGATATGGAAGCTCTCCCACTCCTTCGCATACCTTGTCCTGCCCACCTCTTCCATCTGGCTGTTCATCTCTATCCCTTATCATATCCTTCTGTAATAAACTGGTAAACAGCAAGTAATCTGTTTTCCTGGGAGCCGCTCTGGCAAATAATGGAAACCAAAGATGCCGCCATGGGAACCTCTGATTTATATAGCCCCCCAGTCAGAGGCACAGGTGACCACCTGGCCTTGGGATTGGCATCTGAAGTGGAGGGGAGGGGACAGCCTTGTGGGGCTGAGCCCTTACTTACATAGTGGGATCTGACCCTATCTCCAGGTAGTGTCAGAATTGAGTTAAGTTGGCAGAAACCCAGCTGGTGTCACAGAATTGCTTGGCATGGGGAGAACACCCGCACCTCTTGTGTCAGAAGGGTTGTGAGCATGGCAATCATGGGACAGTAGAGGAGAAACCCATGGGAAGGGTTGTGTAGGCTTTCTAGACACTGCACCACGTGTAGGCAATCACTCAAATCCAGACCTGAGTGGGAACTTGGAAAATTAAGAGATGTAAAAACCTAATGATTTTTTTAAGTTAGTTTATTTATTTATTTATTTAAGTCATCTCTACATCCAGCATGGGGCTTGAACTCACCAATATCAGGAGTCGCATGCTCTTCTGACTGAGACAACCAGGAGCCCCAGAAACCTAACAACTTTTTTTTTTTAATGGAGAAGACTAAACTCCAATGCTTGGGTGGACAATTGGGCAATAAAACAATTTTTAAAAATGCACCTGGTGGCTCAGTGGGTTAAGCATCTGCCTTCGGCTCAGGTCAGGATTCCAGGGTCCTGGGATCCAGCCCCACATTGGGCTCCCTGCTCGGTGAGGAGCCTGCTTCTCCCTCTCCCACTCTCCCTGCTTGTTTTCCCTTTCTTGCATGTCTCTCTCTGTCAAGTAAGTAAAATCTTTTTAAAAATTATAAAAATAATAAAAACGCAAGGAGAAAATCGCTATAGAGTCAGTGTAATGGTTGATGGGTTGAATTTGGATGAGGTTTCTGGGGTGAGTGGCAAAGTTCTTTGAGTTTGGCAGTGCTGACAAGGATGCTTGCTTTATCATGAACCCCTTAAGCTATGCTTTGGTGATATATGGCTTTCTCGATCTATATTTTATTTTTTAATATTTTATTTTATTCATTTATTTATTTAATTTAAAGATTTTACTTATTTGACAGACAGAGATCACAAGTAGGCAGAGAGGCAGGCAGAGAGAGGGGGAAGCAGGCTCCCTGCTGAGCAGAGAGCCCGATGTGGGGCTCCATCCCAGGACCCTGGGATCATGACCTGAGCCGAAGGCAGAGGCTTTAACCCACTGAGCCACCCAGGAGCCCCAATATTTTATTTTTTAATAAAAATGTTCAGGCCCTGGGCTATTATTGTGGGGTTTTTTTTCCTCTTAGAGCAAAGAATATTTATCTTAAATGCAGTCACCTCCATTTAGATTTCATTTTACATGTCTATTACCAGAGTCATTTCTTGCTGTCATTTTCCTCATTTCGAGATTTCTGTTCTAAGGTTTGAGAATTTTGTCGAATATTTTTCTCAAGTCCAGAACATGGATGGTAAATTCTCTTCAATCTTGGTCTGAAAAATACCTTTGCATTGACAGATAGGAATTTTTGTACACACCTTTAAGACAAAGCAAGTGGAAATTACCCTCTTTCTATTTTCACATCTAAAAAAGGGGAAGAACTGAAATAGAAACTTGTTAATTTTACTCAGAGTTCTGTGGTAGTTCCAGTACTCCAGCATGACTAAAATCTAAAGCCGATTTTTATTGTACTTCATATATTATATCCAGCACTGAGGCCTCTCTCAAGGGTTTCCACGATGTATTTGCCCAGTAAGTTTAAAAATTACAACAGAATTATGGTAAAATACACATAACATGAATGTACCGTCTCAACTGTTTTTAAGCGTACAGTTTGGTACTGTGAAGTATTTTTACACTGCTGGGCAGCCAACTTCCAGAACTTTTCATCTTGCAAAACAGAAACTCTGGACCCATGAAATGCCAACTCCCCATCTATCCCTCCCCTCCCCAACCTCTGGCAACCCTCTCTATTCTACTTTCCAGATCTTTCATTTCGTCTACTCTAGGGACCTCCTATATGTGGAATTGTGCAGTATTTGTCTTTTTAAAAAAATTTATTTATTTTATTTTTTAAGATTTTATTTACTTATTTAAGAGAGAGGTCATGAGCCACAGGGAGGGGTAAAAGGAGAAGCAGACTTCCTGCTTCGCAGGGAGCCCAATGTGGGACTCGATCCCAGGACCCTGGGATCATGACCTGAGTGGAAGGCAGATGCTTAATGACTGAGCACCCAGGCGCCCTACCATACTGTTTTCCACAGTGTGTTAATCATATTTCAATAAACAAACAAAACAACATTACAGCCACATTTAGTAAAAACTGGCAAATTTCTCTAAGGCCTGTTACCAAAAAAAAGAAAAAAGGCATTTCCTTGACTCCTCCGCCCCTTTTCCAGCTTCTCAATGCATTTCTCGAATGCATTTAATTGATTCTTCTGCGCTTTCCTCCCATCTGTACATTTCATGCATGTATTGCTCATCCGTTTTTTGGCAGGCACTGTGTTTCGTCTTTCCAGCACAGGAGATAAGGATTCAGCTCTCTCCCACGCATGCCATCCCCCTCTCCAGCATTCACACCCTCACTGCCCAAGCTCCATCCTCCTAACATGACCTTATAACTTAGATTATAACTATAATCTAAGATCAGTATTTATTTTTTCGACCACATAAGGTATTCACCGCTGGGCCATGCTGTGGTTTGATTATTTTTCCTTTCCTGCTCATCTTCTCATTTTTCCTATGGTTGATAATTGTCCGGTGTGGCAGTTTATTTGGTTTTCTCTGTGCTTACCGGCAATTGACCTTGGAATTCTTCCTATTGGAATTATTCCTGTTGATAGATGTTATCAACATATTCCACCTATTGGGTTAATAATAATAATACCAGGGGCGTCTGGGTGGCTCAGTGGGCTAAAGCCTCTGCCTTCGGCTCAGGTCATGATCCCAGGGTCTTGGGATCGAGCCCCACATCGGGTTCTCTGCTAGGTAGGGAGCCTGCTTCCCCATCTCTCTCTCTCTCTCTCTCTCTCTCTCTCTCTCTCTGCCTGCTTCTCTGCCTGCCTGTGATCTCTCTGTCAAATAAATAAATTAAAAAAATAATACCAGCAGCAAACGCTTATGTAATAGGCACTGCTGTAGGCACTCCACATAACACCCCACAACCACCTGATGAGAGAGGTAATCTGAGTTTCCTTATTTTATTAGCTAAGGAGACTGACGTGCAGAAAGTTTCAGGAACCTACAGATCTCCCTCCTTTACTCACACAGAACACTTTGCTTCTTTTTTATGATTTTTAAAAATATTTTTATTTATTTGAGAGAGAGCACACAAGCAAGGGAGCAGCAGAGGGAGAGGGGGAAGCAGGGAACCTGATGTGGGACTTGATCTCATGACCCTGGGATCAGGACCCGAGCTGAAGGCAGGCACTTAATGACTAAGCCATACAGGTGCTCCACAAAACACTTCACTTCTGAGACTTCTGGTCACCCAGTCAATGAGGGGAGGTGTTTCCCCACACCAGGTGATTCTCTGTGACACCAGAGAGGGGGCGTCCTACAATTTAACTCATTCTGACATGATCTACCTGGAGAGAGCATCAGATCTCACAGGTTAAGGGCTCAGTCCCATAAGACTGCCCTCTTTCCTTACGTAGATGCTAATCCCAAGTCCCAGGTTGTCACCTGTGTTTCTGACTGATGGGCTATAAATCAGAGGTCCCCACGGTGCCCTCTTTGGGTTTGATTAATTTGCTAGAGTGGCTTACAAAACTAAGGAAAATGGTCTATTTAATCATTTTTAAGACTTTATTTATTTACTTATTCATTTATCTATTTGAGGGAGAGAGAGAGAGAGAGAGCAGGGGGAGGGGCGGGAGGAGAGGGAGAGAATTCCAAGCAGACTTCCCACTGGGCTTGGAGCCCCATGCAGGGCTCAGTGTCACCACCCTGAGATCCCAACCTGAGTGGAAATCAAGAGTCAGTTGCCCAACGCACTGAGCCACGCAGGTGCCCCAGAACAACAGTTTATTTACATTTACTGGTTTATTTTTTTTAAGATTTTATTTATTTATTTGACAGACAGAGATCACAAGCAGGCAGAGAGGCAGAGAGAGAAAGGAGGAAGCAGACTCCCCACTGAGTAGAGAGCCCAATGCGGGGCTCCATCCCAGGACCCTGAGATCATGACCTGAGCCGAAGGCAGAGGCTTTAACCCACTGCGCCACCCAGCTGCCCCTACATTTACTGGTTTATTATAAAAGAATATGACTGGGACACTTGGGTGGCTCAGTCTAAGCGGCTGCCTTTGGCTTGGGTCATGATCTCAGGGTCCTGGGATTGAGCCCCGCATGGGGCTCCCTGCTCAGCGGGAAGCCTGCTTCTCCCTCCCCCACTCACCCTGCTTGTGTTCCCTCTCTTGTGCTCTCTGTCACATAAATAAATAAAATTAAAAAAAAAAAGAATATGATAAAGGATACAGGTGAACAGCCATATGGGAGAGATGGAAAGACGGGAAAGGGGGCAGAGCTTCCATGCCTTCTTCCAGGTGCCACTCTCCCAGTGCCTCCATGCGTTCGCCAACCCAGAATCTCTCTGAACCCTGTACTCTCGGGATTCTACAGAGGCTTCATTAACTCCATTTCCAGCCCTTCGCCCTGTTCGAGACAATGGAGGATGGGGCTGAATATCCCAAGTATCTAATCATGGCTTGGTCTTTCCCGGGACCAGCCCTCATCTGGGGGGCCACCCACAGTCGTCGCCTCACTAGAACAAAAGACACGCCCATCACGCAGGAAATTAAGAGTTTCAGGAGCCCGCTGTCAGGAAGCAGGGTCAAAGACTAAATATTAGAACAAAAGGTGCTTCTAGTGCTCTCATCACTTAGAAAATTACAAGGAATTTTGGAGCTCTGTGCCAGGAACCGGGAGCAGAAACCAAACGATATTTTCTATTACCTCCTGCCATCTCAAATCACGGGCTAGAAAGTGCTCGTGCTGGGATTCAAATAATAAACACAGGTTATTTATTCCATCTGCTTGATGGAATCTTTCGAAGATTCCATCTGCTTGAAGAAATCCCTTGAATAAATGTTGAAAAAAAATCTCTTCTGCAGCTTTCTGACCTGTCCCAGTCTGAACTCACTGTCCTACACTTGGCCACCCACTCCAGTGCTAGAATCCAGTGAGGTCACTGCTGTGGGTCAGTTTCCTGGGTGTCCTTCCAGACCATTTTCTGTGCATTTACATATATACATATATGTAAATGCATATTATATATATATGTATATATATATATTACACAGAAAAATGCATAGTTTGTGTTTTTTCCTTTTCTGGGAATATTCTTATTTTTCTGCCAATTGTTTTTCCAATTAAAAATGTAAGTTGAGGGCGCCTGG